>CAHIKZ030002919.1:70000-130000 GCA_903632075.3 Acanthosepion pharaonis | reverse complement strand
CTGCAGTTTTTTAGATTGTATATTTCCAATTGCCGGTTTTGCTTTTTTGTAAATATTTCTTGGTTACCTGTTGTCTTCTTTGTTTGTAAACAAATGAAGGAAATAATAAATTCTGTTTCCAGAAAATCTTATAGGTCGCCAATTATAAAATTACCTTCTGGCTTTTTTTTTTCCGAAATTTTTTTTTTTTTTTTTTGTATATATATTTTTTGTTTTTTATTGGTTAAATAATATAAAAATACAAAATAAAAACAATTTTATTTTTTTATCTGTTTAAATAATTGATAGATATTTATATTTAGTAGATAATGAAGTGGGTTGTACTTGTTTATTTTCTGTATGTAGAAATATAAAATATTGTAGACGTTTTATAAAAGGATTCTGTTAGGTTGAAATATGGTGGCAAAATTTTGGGTTTGGCTGAGAAGAAACTGAGGATAGATTTTACAGGATGATAGAGAGACTGACAATTTTAGATAAAAAAACAGACTGAGATAGATAGATAGATAGGTAAATAGATAAATAGATAGACAGAAAGATAGATAGATAATGAACAAACTGAGACAGATAGATAGATAGATAGATAGATAGATAGATAGATAATGAACAGACTGTGATAGATAGATAGACAGAAAGAAGATAGATAGATTTCCATTAGATAGATAATTACAAATTGAGATAGATAGATAGATAGATAATGAGAAGATAGATAGATAGATAATGAATATAAAATCTAGATAGATAGATAATAGATAATAGATTAGATGTGATAGATAGATAGATAGATAGAAAGATAGATAAATAATTAGATAGAATGAATAGATAGATAGATAGATAGATTAGATAATGAACAAATAGATAGATAGATAATGATAAATAGATAGATAGATAGATAGATAGATAGAATAATGAACAGATTGATGATAGATAGATAGATAGATAAAAATGAATTGATAAATGTGATATTCAAGATACATAGATAGATAGATAGATAGATAGATAGATAGAAAACAATCTGAAATAGACAGAAAAATAGAAAGAAAATAAATTTTATAAAAATAGATATTAATTATAAATAAATGGATGATAATATATATTTTAAATAAAACAGAAAAGATAGATACAAAAAAAACTAATATAGAAGATATATAGATAGATATAGACAGATAAAAATGATTGATTTAGAATAGATAAAAAACAGATAGATATTATATAGATATATATATATAATAGATAAAAAAAAGAAAAAAATAAATAGATAATTTAAAAGAAGATATATAGATAGATAGATTTAGATAAATAAAATAGATAGATAGAATATATAGATACATATAGATAGATAGATAGATGAATAGATAGATAGATAGATAGATAGATAGATAGATGAATAATAAATAATAATAGATAGATAGATATAATAGATAGATATATAATATATGAATAAATTAAATATATAGATAGATATATAGATAGATAGATATATAAATATATAGATAGATAGATAGATAGATATATATATAGTTAAAATACATAGATTTTAGATAGATATATATTTAGATAGATAGATATTGTAGATAATATATAAATATATGTATAAAACATTCTGATAGATATTTTGAAATTAAAAAAAAATAAAAAAAAGAATGAAAAACATGAAAATCAAAAGTTTATTTGATATGTACAAATGGATGCATTCAAATAAAACAATTAAGAAAAGTGAAAATTTTTATAAAAAATATGTTAAGGAATTAATCGATAGAAACTTTGGAAAATAGTTGGTCTGAAAAAAAAATAGGAAAATGATTTTTGGGGTGTATTCAAAATCAAGACTGTTGAATATTTATCCTAAATATTTTTTTTTCGGTTATTTTATTTCAATTTAATGAAAAAAAAATTGTTTTTTTACTTTTGAAAATATAAAAATTATTTAAAAAAGGCAATTTTCCAATTTCTTTATATTAAAGAATTATTTGTAATAAACTTGTTATGTTTTTAAATAAAACTAAAAAAATATCTTGAATTTTTTGCATATTTAAATGGTCCAACTTATTTCCACTTTTGCAAAGTTTTTCTCGTTTAGATTCTTTAACAGACCGAAGTCTTGACTTTTGGAAGTTTTAGTATATATATATATATATTATATTTTATAGATATTTGTTGAATTGTGTGTTCCCTGAGTTTTTAAATTTGCTTGATAACAGATTTTACTACAGACAAATTCTTTTTATTATAATCTTGTTATGAAAAAATATCTTTTTTTAAAAAAAAAAAAAATGAAAAATTTAAAAACAAAATAAAGAAATGTAAAATTTTATTAACAATTCATTGAAATAAAACTGTTTTCATATATTAATCTAGGAACTCATAAAAAAATAAGAGAAATTGAGAGAAAGGTAAATAAAACCTTGGGGATTTGCATATAAACTCTAGAAAATTTTTCTTTTCCCAGATAATAGATATTTAGAAAATATATATATAAAAGAAAACCTTACATTTAGAAAATAAATGATTTCTTATAAATAAATGATATTTGCCCTCGTCAACATAAATTTTGTCGATTCTAGATGTTCTGTATTGAGATTTAAATTATATATATATATATATTTTTTTGATTCTTGAATTATATAATCAGTATATACATATATATATATATATATATATATATATATATATATATATATATATATATATTGATATATTAAATATTTATAGATACGAAGATTCAAAAGAAGCAAATTTTGAATGAATTTTGATTCGAACGAGATCTCCTTTAGGACTTATATTGTTTTAAAATTACATAGTTCTTTTCTTCTACTACAGATGTTTTTCACCTAGAAATTTATATAAAATTTAATTTTTTTTATTTAAATTTTTTTTTTATTTTATTTATTTATTGTTCTTTGTATTTAAAAATATATATCATTTATGTTTTAACTTATAAATATATATATATATTTTTTATTTTTTTAATTTATAACATTTTTTGAATTATGATAATTGATTTTTTTCATCATTTTTCTTGAAAGTCTTTCTTGTTTTATTGAATGTTTTTTTTATTTTTGATATATAAATTGAATATGATAATTTTTTATATACCACATTTTTATTTAATGTCATTTTTAAATTGAATTAATAGAAATTATAATAATAAAAAATATATAATATATTTTTAATTTTTTTTATTTATTCTTTTTATAGATACAAATATTTAAATAAATGCTCTGTTTATAATAAATAGTATTAAATTTTAACATTTACCGGCCTGAATGTCCGAGAAATCTTCATAGAAAATATTCGTCCAAATAGATTCGAACCTGTATCCTAATAATACCGTCATTTAGCGAAATATATATATTCATTAATTTGAATAAATGTATTTGAAAAAGATTTCCCTTTATTACACGAGGACCATATATGAACTTCAATCTTTATTTCTCTATTTATTGGTAAAAATCAAAAAATATCATGTGTATATATACATATGTAAACAAATGACGTCTCAATTTTAAATAAAAAAAGGCCGACAATTATTTCTTATAATATGAAAATATTTAAGATAGATTCTAAGATTGAAGTTTAAATCGGAATAGAAAATGAAAATGTTGTTTAATAATTTTATTATAAAACAGAGCATTTACTTAAATATTTGTATCTATAAAAAGATTGTATAAACATTTAAAATTATCTTAAAATAATTGAAAAAATTTTTTTCTCATATATATATATATATATATATATATATATATATATATTTATTGTTATTAGAAACAAATAACGAGATATTAGCAAATTTATATGCTTATCATGCAATTTAGATTTTGGTTTCACAACTCGTCAGGCACAAATGGTAAAAAAAAACACTTAATACAATTGATTTAAAGAAATACTGGATCCTTAATATGAAATTCTAAAATATTTTTTTTCAAAATCCAAAGGATATAATAAATTAATATACTATTGGGGTATAAATTCAAAATATAGATATGATGAGGAACATGATTTGAAAACAGGTGCATACTTTAATCAAAAATATATATATATAAAATGGTATATATATAAATATATATATATATATATAAGAATGCCAAATTGATTGCATCTAGCATTAAACAGACTGTCGCCTCTAAGTGTTGACTTCTATGTTTACTTTTATATTTACACACGCTCTATCTCTGATATTGAGCATTTTATCCCATAAATATAGCACATCTTAAGATTATATTTATATATATATATATATATATTTGAAAAAAAAATATTAATCATTCCATTGTAATAGTTTATTTCACCATAGACCTTTTAAAGGAATATGGGGATTAACATCATTTTTTCCTTTTGAAAGTGATGTCTGAAGATCCATGGTAAAAAAAAAAATAAAAGTCTTGGGTCGAAATAAACTATTACAATGAAAACTTTTTAAAGTGGTCTGTTTTTTTTTAAATTATTAGCTCTGAATTTACATTGAACTCTCAGGATTTCAAAAAAATGGATTTACCAAATACGGATTACCAAGTTTTTCATATAACTTAACTATATATATATATATATATATATATATATATATATATATATATATATATTTTCATTTTGAAATATGTAAGTCTGAAAAGAAGCAAAAATGTAAATACTGAGTAATATTCAAGTAACATTTTCAAAATAATAAATGAATATTGTCTAAAATATGATCAGATTGTTATGTTTTGGGATAGACGTATGTGGTGTACATCTTCAAAAACGTGTGGTAATAGATTTAACTGTTTTCTCATCTTGTATTTTTATCCATTCATTTATTCCTTCATGTATAATACGCGTATTAGTATGATATAGATTCCGAGTAAAAGTGGAGAAAAGTAGAAACGTTTTTTAATGATAATGCGTTTTGCTTTCCTGTGTTAGGTTGACATTTTGACCTGAAGATGCCAACTGAACACATCAAGTCGAAACGCATTCTCTTTAAAACGTTTTATCATATACTAGCAGGAGAGCCCGGCGTTGCCCGGGGATGTAACAGTAAGAGATAGATCAAGTATCGGCCATCATAAAGACTGAAAAATAAAATTGACAAAGATTATTGTTTAAGGTTGACGGACACGCATGTCTTAATTAGTTTTTTTTTTTTTTTTACGAATTGGTCAAACCCAAACTCAAACAAAAACATTGTTTTCAATCGTTATGAGTTTACCGATTGAATAGAATTTTATTATAAACAATTGTCGTGTAAATGGAATTTTTAAAGCATTCTGAATGTAAAAATAAAGAAAAAAATGTGCAAGACAATAAGAAACACTACCTGCCAAAAAAAAAAAAGTGAAGTTTTGTTGAAATCGGTTGAAAAATGTAGGAAATCCAATCCCATATATAAACAAACACACACACACACACACAACCTGGGTTTTATAATAAGTATAACTCGATATGAGTTGTCCCCTTTCATTCTCGCGATTAATTAATCGTGTTTTCAAATTGATTTCGTGCAAAAACAATTGTGTTTTTCCAATTTTGGGCGCTGTTAGAACCACCGCAAGGTAATTTTACGTAGTCCTGTGAAGTTTTGTTGAAAATCGGTTGAAAAATGTAGGAAATCCGATCCAATATATAAACGTACAGACACACACACACACACAATCTGCGTTTTATAATAAGATATATATATATATATATATATATATATATATATATATATATATATATAACTTCTCTGTATTCAGTCCTTCAAAATGTGTGGATGGTTCTGCAAAAAAATTTCCTTCACCACTATAATCAAATCTCATGTGCTGGTGTCGGGCTGTCAGTTTCCTAGAACTAATCTGCTTAACCATCATACGTCGAATTCGATGAGACGGGATTCAGGAATATATATATATATATATATATATATATATATATATATATATATAGTTACCAATTTAAACTTTATTTTTAGTGGCTACTTGTATTTGAGTAACCACTATTTATTTTTCCCTACGGCCTGAATGTTTGAGAAAAGGAAAAGTTGCGTTGTTCGACAGCAATCGACTCTGTGACCCACAGGTCAGAAGGAGCTACCGTTTAGCCCGGTACGCCTTACCGCTTGGACACGAAGAACAAATGGTCAGGCGAAGTCAATTTCATGTTTTCAAACGAAAGCGATAAAAAAAAATCTGTCGAATTAATAATAAAAATTCATTCTAAAAGTTCTCTTAGTTTATGTTTGGATACGAAAGGATTTGCAGGTATGAAAAACTTCGAGAGATCTATGACGGGAGAAATTTCGCTTGAAAGCATGAAATTTAGACTTCCTTGTTCTTCTTGGCCAAGCAGGCAAAGCGTACAGGGCTAAGCAGTAACTCCATCTGTCCTGAAGGGTGCAGGTTTCATTCCTGCTGGAGGACGCAAATTTTTCTTTAATAAGACTCAATCCGGTAGACCAAAATAAATAAATATATTGTTTAATAAATAAACGGGGCGTCTACTTAAATACGAGTATCCACTAAAGAATAACGTTTAAGTAATAAATAATAACATTAAATGATATCATGTCGGATTAATAAATAAAAATCGATTCCTTTCTTTATATATATTAATTTTTTTTTTACAAGGTGACCTATATAATATTTTGGTGTTATCTGTTAAAATTTGTCTTATGTTAATATGATTTTGATTGTCTGTGATATTTTGATCTATATGTGCGCGAATTGCACTAGATTTTGACAAATCAGCCTCAGGTTAATTAATGTTGCTTGTTGATTATATATATATATATATATATATATATATATATATATATATAGATAGATATAGATAGATAGATAGATAGATAGATAGATAGATAGATAGATAGAAATGGACAGATTTAAATAGATACATAGATATGAACAGACTGAGATAGACAGATAGATAGATAGATAGACTGGAAGATTTAGATAGATATGTACAGACTGAGATAGATAGATAGAATAGATAGATAGAAAGAAATGGACAAATTTAAATAGACACATAGATATGAACAGACTGAGATAGATAGATTTTATATAGATAGATAGATAGATAGATAGATAGAAAGAAATAAAGATAGATAGATATATTTATACATAGATATGAACAGACTGAGATAGATAGATAGATAGATAGATAGATAGATAGATATAAATGGATCAGATTTAAATAGATATATATACATAGATAAATATAATAGATGAGATAGATAGATAGATAGATAGATAGATAGATAGATAGATAGATTTTTCGAGAAGATAGATAGATAGATAGACAGAAAATTAGTAAATAGATAGATAATTTAGATAGATATAGATAGATAGATAGATAGATAGATAGATAGATAAACAGAAAGAAAAGATAGATAGATAGATAGATAGATAGATAGATAATAGATAGATAGATATGGATAGATTTAGATAGATGTAGATATTAAAATAGATATATTCCAATAATAATTGGAATCCTAAAATAAATAAAAATAAAATGATTAATAAAAATCCATTCTAAAAAATATTAATGTTTTAAATGTTTGATACGAAAGATAGACAGATAAAAAAATAAAAAGAATCTGTGATAGAAATAAAATTCATTTGAAGATAATCCCATGGATTTAGATCCAAACCATTTAATTTGATCAAAATCGACCAAATTTTATCTTATAAAATTTCAACAGCCAAAAGATGAAAAAAATAAAAGCAGACATCACCATTGTTAAAAAATATAATTTGAAAAAAAAAAAAAATTCTTCAACGATGTGGGCTTTATTTGATATCATAATGAAATATATTACAGAAATTGAAAAAAATCCTTAAGATTAAGATATTTAACGAAAAAATTTTCAAATATTATATTGATAAATAATTTAGATATCCTTAGATAGGCGTCAATAATATATATATATAAAAGATAAATATTATAAAAAATAATGAATAAAGCCTTAATATTCCATCGATTAATTTGATTTCAATTGTTCAGATAGATATATATTCTGAAAAAGATGAGGTTGTCTTGAATGATGGAGAAATATTTATTATTATAAAATGTTGGAAAGGGATAAATTGCTCATTTTTTTTAAATGCCGGGAAATTTTTTTATATAAATAAATTTGATATAAAATAAAAAAATGATTTTCTGTGCATAAGCAAATCAATTTGGCTTCAAATTTTTTTTTTTTTTTATAAAGTAGGAAATTTTCAAATTTTGAAAATTTACTACCAAAAAAAATCCTATTAAAAATTATAAATTTATTGAATCTAAAATATTTTAATACAAAAATATGTACATAATCATAAATTTTTAAAACCTTTGGATGGAGATGAATTAAATATTTTTATTATGGATTTTTTTTTTTAAAAATGAATTTTTTTTTTGACCATTTGGTTTATTTTAATTTTATTTGAAAATTAAGAATTTGAAAAAAATATATAAATTTCTGATTTTAAAATACAAAAAAAAAATTATAATATTTCTATTAATTTATAAATTGTTTTTTTTCTTCAAAATATTTTTAAAATGATTTGAAACTTTTTGGGTCAAATTAAAATTTAAATTTTTTTTTTTTTTCTTTCTATCTATTTTCTTTCTTGATCTGATCTATCAAAATCTTTTCATCTATCTATCATCTAAAATAAACTTTCATCTCTAATTCAATATCTATTTATAAATTTCATTTCTATTTGATCTATTTATCTATTTATCTATCTATCATTAAATCTATCTATTTCCATTAAGATAAAAAAAAATGAAAAAATTCAGATTTTGAAAATTTAAAATTTTTTTCTATTTGGCCATATTATTTTTTAACCAAAGGAAAAAAAAACAAATCAAACTATTATTTTCATTTAAAGGGCATATTAAAAAAATCGTGTTTTTATTTCAGATATCTATTTCATTTTATTTTAATTTATCTATCAAATTTTTTTCTATCTTAAACTATTTAAATTTCTAAAAGTCTATATGATTTGGGCAAAATTATATTGTCAACAAATTCATTTTTTAAAATATTTTTATTATTAAAAATTAAATCTATAATATCTATCTATTATATTTAATTAATTTCTTATCTATAATATATATTAAAATAAATTCATATTTAATATATATATATTTTTATCTATTTAATTATCTATTAAAATTTATTTATAAATTAAAATAATTTTTTTTATTCAATTAAAAAAATTTAATATAAATATTAAATCAAACTTCTAATATTCATTTTATATTTTTTAAAATATATATATATATATATATATATAAATATATCAATCTATTCTATCTATCTATATATCTATCTATTATCTATTCATATCTATCTAATTTTTTTTTAAAACAAAAAAAAAATTAAAAAAAGAATTTTGTAAATGGATTTTTTTTTTTCAAATAAATATGTTTTCAAAATAATATATATGAAATTTGAATATAAATTTAATATATATTTAGTAAAATATTTCAAATCTTTTAAATTTTTTTTATTAAAATGGATAATGAATATGGAAATTTTAAATTTTTTAAAAATATTTTCATGTTAGGGGATTTTCATAAAATAAGACAAAAAATTTTTTTTTGTTCAAAAAATTTTCATTTTCCTGAAATTGGATCATTTTTTTTCATCCAAAATTTTACTTGATTTTTTTGATGTTGTTTTATTTAAAAATCATGCTGTCAAAAAAAGTTTTTATTTACTTTGTTTATTTTTATTAAAAATAATTATTTGGTTCTTTTGACAGATAATCAGAAGCAGATGCTTTTGAAAAAATTTGAATTTTTTTCAATTCAATTATACAAATTTTTTTATTGTAAAATAGGTATTTTAATTTTGTTCCACTAAACCAGATATTGGTTAACAAAAAATTATTTATTATTTATATTTCGACATTTAAATTTTTATTTCAAAAATTTTTTTTTTCTTCCTCTTAAAAATACTTTCGTCTGTTTCGTGGAATTTGAAAAAATTCAATAAAAAAAAAAAAAAAAAAAAAAAAAATTTTTTTTCATTAATTAATGATGAAAAAAAAGGAAATGAAATAGTAAATTAAATTTTTTCTGTTATTTGTAAAATAAAATTAAATGGGAAAAATTTGAAAAATTTTGAAAAAAGTAAATTTTTAAAAGATATAATCAATTAATTTTTTAATTTTAAAAAATAATTTTTTTCGATACATATGTTTATTTTCTATTTATTTATATTATATGTTTAAAAAAATTTAAAATTTATATGTATATAAAATATATATATTTATTTAACATTAATATCATATTTTTTTGTAAATGAAAATTTTTTTTAGAAGAATCGTTCAATTATATATATATACTATATATATATATATATATATATATTTTGAAAAAGAAATAAGTTTTTTTACAGTAACTTTGATGGAATTCAATTAATTAATTGAAAAAAAGTAATTTTTATTAAATGAAAAATTAAATGAATAAAACGAAAACGATCTAAAACAATTTTTTAAAAATATATTTTTTTTTGTATATATATATATATATATATATATATATATATAAATATATATATATATATATATATAAAAAATTAAACTTAAATTTTTTTACTAAAAAAAAAAAAAATAAAATTTTTTTATTTGTTTAACTGATCAAAATCAATCTCGATCAGGAAAAAAACAAAAAAAAAGAAATTATAAATTTATATGAAAAAAGAAATGGAAAAATCAAAAAATTTTAAATACATTTTTGAACAAAAGAAAAAAAAATATTTTTATTTAAACATTTAATAAAAATTTTAAAGCTCAAAAAAAATTTTATATCTAGAACACAATTTACATCAAAATTTTTCTTTTTTTTTAAAAATTTTAAATATTTCATTTAAAAATTTTTTATTAGGAAATGATATATTTAAAAATAAAATCAGCTTTCAGATATTAAAAAAAGTAAAATAAATTTATTAAAATTTTTATATTTTATTATATATATATATATATATTTATTTTATATTTTAAATATATATTTTATATCTATTTAAATTTTTGATTATATATATTGTCCTATATTTGTTTAGTTTAATTTTTTAAAGTATTTAAATATGATGAATATATATATATATATTCTAAATATATTTATATAAATTTATAAATATATATATAAAATATATAAATATATTTGCATTATAAACATATAAAACCATGAAATTTTTTTTTTATTTTATATAAAATTGATGAAAAAGTTTAACAAAATTTTATCGGTTAAAATTATATATAAAAAATATATAAATAAAAGCATTTTTTTTATTTTCATATATATATATATATATATATATATTTAAATATTATATAAAATATAAAAAAGGAATTAAATCAATTTTTAATAAAAAATTTAAAAAAAAAAATTTTTTTTTTTTGAATTTATAAGTAAATAAAATATATATTCTAATATTTATACATATATTATTTATCATTTTTGATTTTAATTATATTTATATATAAAAATTTTATTAAAAATTTTTTTTTTTTTAAAATTGAATGATCAATAATTTCTATAATTTTGAAAAAATTCCCCAAATGACATTTTCCTGGTATTTTTTCTGAATTTTAAATTTCATTTTTGCGAAATTAAAATGGATTCATTTTATCAAAATTTTATTATCAATCCATTTAAATTTATTTTTAGATTTAAAAAATAAATATTCTAAGAAAAAAAAAAATTTAATTTTTTAAAAAAATATTGTTAAAAATAATGTTTTATTTACATTTAAAATATATATATATATATATATATATATATATATATATATATATATATATATATATATATATCATCGAACAGCAAAATTGTCCAAATCGTGTAACAACAGCATGGGATAATTGTCCATCCCACAAAATGTTTAATATCTAAAAAAAACCAAACTAATTGAGTTTTTTTTTTCCAGGTTTTTCAGATAAGACGTTTAGCCATCTTGATACCATTTGTTGTAAGAATCACTGAAAAAACCTTTTGAGTTATTCAGCAAAAAAGAGAACAGGTTAAAATCATTTTGTGTCAGCCCCACTGTCTTCCCCAACTGAGCAATGGTGAGAGGAAAAAAAAATCATTCAGGCCTTCAGTAATCGTACCAACATTCATACTCTGGCTTCCATCTTCAAAGTCCATTCAAGAACCACCAAGAGAACGGTAAATAAGTTTAAAAGAGGGAACAGTAGAGAGGAAAACTGGATCAGCAGGTCAGAACAGGAAAAAGGGATCATCATTTCAACTTAGAGCTAAAGAGATCAAATAGAAAAGATCCAACTCAATTCATAAGACGTTTGGCACGTGAGAGAGAAGTTTCAGCTATGACAGTCCAAAGGGCAGTGAAAAAAAAAAACTTGAAAATGAAAGCGTGCGTGAAACCTTTGAGGCAGCTTTTTACTCTAGGACAGAAAGTTGAAGATCATCTTGAATAAGTTGGAAAATGATCCTGAAATATATATATATATATATATATATATATATATATATATATATATATATATATATATAATATTTATTTCAATCCTTCATGAGCTTCGATCCTTAGCTATGATTAATTAATGATGAACATGTCATTTTCGTTTATGATCGATTTCATCACGATTCTTCTGTTAAGCTTGGAGAGTAATTATACATTCTTATTGCTCAAAGTAGAGTCCAATAGTGTTATAAAAAAATTCGGAGAATTCCAGTAAGATATCTTTAATCATTTCTAAGATACAACGGTTTTTAAGCTTAATCTAACAATTGGACAATTTTGCTTTACACCCATTATATATATATATATATATATTTATATATATATATATATATATATATTTATATGTATATATAATATTATATATATATATTATTTTATATATTTTAAATGTTTAATAATATTTCTAACAGATTTAATCATAAAAATGTTCAAATAAAAGATGTTTTTTTTAACTTTCTAAATTTTTTAATTCAAACATATAAATAAATTGGAACAAATTTAAAAGAAATTCCACATTTCAATAAAAAAAAAAACTATTTTGGAATTCTTGATAAAATATATTATATTAAAATTTTAGAAAAATTTTTTAAACTTTAAAAATTTTTGATACAAAAAATTTGATAAAATATATAAATTTATATAAATATTTAAAAAAAATATAAAATATTTCAATTGATATGGTAAATTAAAAAAAAAATGATAACAATGAAATCAATTAAAATTTATTGATATATATATATATATATATATATATATATATATATATATATATATATATATATATATATATCATTTCAAAAAAAAGATAATATATTCATAACAATTTGTTTTTGAGTGTGTAACATTTTATTTAACTTTTTTTTAAATAAATTTGGAATTTTTTTTTTATTAAAATATTTTCCAAAAAATAAGAAAATTTATTTTGGAATTTTGTTTTCAGATTATAACATTTACAAATTTTTTTTATATATATTTAATTTTTTTAAATAATTTTGAATCACTTCACGTTTCAATTTTTTATTTTTAATACCTGGATTTTTTTTTTTCATAAAATATATAAGTTCTTTTTCTATATTTTTTCAAATATATATATATGATATTTTTTTTTTTTTTATAAAATATTATTTTTATTTTTTTAAGAATTTTTATTATTTTTTTTTCCATATTTAATATATAAAAAAAAAAAAAAATTTTTTTATTTGTTTTTAAAATTTATTAATTCTGGGCATTTTTTTTTTTACAAAAAAAATTTTTCAAATTCTTAATAATTGATAAATCATTTGGATATTTTTTAAAAATTGAATTTTTAAAAAATTTAAAGTTTTTTTTTAAATTTTTTTTATATTATCATATATATCTGACTCATTAAAAATATATTAAATAAAAATTTGCTATATTTAAAAACAGAAGAAAATTAAAACATTATAATAAAAGATATATTTTATAAACAATTTAAAATCATAAATTGACATGATAAAAAACATGCATTTTTAAGATTTATAAATATATATTATATATAATAAATTCAAAATGAATTTATATATATAAATTTTTTTTGGACATAAAAATTTATTATGTTATATAAAAAAATATTTTTTATTAACTTAAAATTTTTTTCTGTTGAAATATTTCTCTATCTTTTTATATATATATAAAATTTATTTAAAAAACGATATTGAAAATGATGAATAAGAGAATTAATAAAAATTTATTTTTTTTAAAATTTTGCTAATTATTTAAACCGAACATATTTTTTTCCAAAAAAAAATTTTCAAGCTGGTTATTTTTTATTTTTAATTAAAGGAAATTTTTTTTAGTAATAAAAAAAAAAAAAAAATCTTACTATTATACATCATCCTTTATGGCATTTTTTTTTTACGAATAAACATTGTTTTTTGAAGAATAAAAATGATTTAAAATTTGAAAATTTAAAAAATTGAAAATCTAATAAAAAAGGATAAATATATTTTGGATATCATCGACCGAGCGTTTGAAAATATTAAAAATATCTTAAAAAAAATTTTTATTTTAAATGAATTTTTTTTATGAAATTTTGATTTTGATATTCTTCAGAATTTTTTTTGATTTAATTTTTCAAATGAAATGAATTAAATAAATTTTACAATTTTCATTAAATTAGAAAAATTAAATTTTTTTTAATGTTCATTCCTTTTTCATACAATTTTAATTTTTGGTATGTGATTTTCAAAATTTTTTTTCTTTAAATATTTTTGAGAATTTTCATGTTTAAATATAATATAAATTTTTAAGTTATCATGATATTTATAATGAAAGATTTTATATCATAAAAAAAAAATATCTTCCAAAAAAAAAATTTAATATGCAAACATCATTTATATTTATGAAAAATTTATTTATTATATTTAAAAAATAATAAGATATATATATAAATATATATAAAAATATAAATAATAATGTTAAAATGAAATTTATTTTGTATAAATATAAATTTTTATGAACATTTTAAAGAATTTTTTTCATTTATTTAAAAAAATTAAACAAATATATTTTCCAAAAAAAATTTGTTGTTATTTATATAATAATTTCTTATATTTATATATATAATAAGATTTTTAATATATCATATTTTTTAATAAAATTTAAATTGTAAATTTTTCAAATTTTATTTTTAAATTTAAAATAAATTTTAAATTTTTTTGCATTTTAAAAAAATATTAAATATAATATATAATTTTTTTTAAAAATATAAAATAAAATATATTAATTATATATAAACTTATTTATATGATATAATGATAATATATAAAAAATAAAAATTTATATAACAGTTTTTTATATATTGAAATATATATATAAATATTTTTTTTGAATATGAATTTTTTTATTTAATTTTTTTCAATGTTTATTTTATTTCTAAAAATCAAAAATTTTTATTAATTTATTTTATTTAGATGTTATTTTTTAATATATTTTTATATTTTAAATATTAAAATTTTGAAAATATTTTTTAAAACATGAAACCAATTTATTTGGGAAATTTTTAAAATAAATTCTGAAAATTTTTTTCCACTGATTATAATAGAAAAAATTAAAAAATTTATATTTCCTTCAGTTTTTTAAATATAAATTCGAAAATAAAAAAATTTAATAAAAAAAAATGTAAAAAATCAATAAAATTTTTGATTAAATAAAAAAAAAAATTTAAATGAATTTTTTTTATTAATTATTTATACAAATTCAAGAATTTTATTTATATATATTTATATATATAAAAAAAATATTTGAAATTTAAAAATTTATTTTCTTTTTATATATAAATTATTTTTAAAATTCCTAATAATAAAATTTTAACTCAGAAAAAAATTTATTTTTTAAAATTTATAGAAATATTTGAAATTTAAAAATATAAAATTTCAAAAATAAATATGGAAAAAAAATTAAAATTACAATATTTTTTAATTACTAAATTTATTTAATATATATATATAAATAATATTGATTTTTAATAAATTTTATATTTATATAAACTAAATTGATAAAACAATTTTTATATTTTTTTTATTATTTTATATTTAATCTATTATTAAATGTAAATGGTAGAATCATTATATTTTAAAAAAATTAAAAAATATTATTTATTTTAATTTTATTTTTTATTTTAAAATTTATATAAAAAATTTATTTAAGATGAGGAAATAATCTTATGTAATGTAAATAATATTTGAATAAAATCTAAATAAAGAAATTTAAAAAAATTACTGATATTTAAATGTCAATAAACAAATTGGCAAATAAAGATGAAAACAATATAACGAATAAAAGTATATATATATATTTAATATCTCATCTCATAAATATATATAGATATAAATAAAAAATTTAATAATATAATATGGCGAAAAAGATATGAGGAATGAAATCCGAATAATTAATTTATATTTTATCATAAAAATAAATCTTTAAATTTTTTAAAAACTCCTATTTATATATATTTGCGTCGTTAAAAATTTATAAATTTAAATTTGTTATATGTTCTCCTGACATGGTTTAATTTGTAAAAATATAATCGATCCGTATTATTAAATTTATTTTATACTGAAATTCCCTATAAATACAATGGTTATTTAAATTTAAGAAGGACGGATGATAAAATCTGTAAAAATAATAAAAATTAAACATTCGTCTGGATATAAAAATTTGGTTTTAATATCCATATAATATCCCATTATTTATTAAAAGGAAATATCATACTTCATATAAAAAATCTTGATATTATATATATTATATTAAATGTAAACATGAAAAATTTTTAATAATACATTTATATATATATATATATATATATATATATATATATATATATATATATATATATATATATAAATTTATAATTTAAGAAAAAAGGCGACAATAAAAATTTCATGCTATATATTTATATTTATCAGGCCACCACTATCGCGTCTAAAATTTAATTGAATTTTTTGTTCTGATACTGATTTTATATAAATCCCATAAATAATAGCAATTTATATATATATATTTATTTTTTATATATATATTTATATATATATATATATATATATATATATATATATATATATATATTTTAAATATATATATATATATATATATATATATATATATATATATATATATATATATATATATATATATATATATAAACATATCAAATGATTAGAAATGAAATAAATAAATTTTACAATCTCTATTTTTGTAGTGATTTTTTTCATGTTTATGTTATAATTTTCGAATAAATAATTATATATATATATATATATATATATATATATATATATATATATCTTATATAAAATTGGCTTAAACACTAATATTCCATGGATATAATTTATTCCATTGAAATCGTAAATACGATCCAATTCATCAGACCTACAAATTAAAAAAGAAAAATAGAATTTATGTATGTGTATATTTACCACTAATATTATCTATCTATCTATCTATCTATCTATCTATAATTGATGGATTTATTTTCTAATCCGACGTATATATTTATTCAAATATTTTTATTACTAATATGATTTTTCGAATATTCACGCCGGTAAATGGAAACAAATAAATGTACTGTTCAATAAGTAAACAGATCATCTACTCAAATTCGAGTATCCACTAAAAATAACGTTCGAGTAATAAAATCCCATTCCTGCATATATATATATATATATATATATATATATATATATATATATATAATATATATTTTTTATTTGGAATTAAATTGTTAACATAAAAAAATTTTGAATTACAAAAATAGCCATTTTATTTTAATTTGATTAATCTGTCTTATCAAAACTGATAAGATTTAATTTGTTTCAAAATGGCTATTTTTGTAGTTTATTTTATATAAAAATATTTATTTATAATATAAGCCATTTTTTTAAAAATTAATTATATCTGCTCTACTTTGTATTGAGCACTCTTTTTAAATAGTATTTGTTGGTTATTGAAATTCATTCCATATAAATAGTTTCATATATATATATTGGATATATATATATATATATATATATATATATATATATATAGATACAGAGAGAGAGAGAGAGTCAAATCACAGACAGACTGTTTTTATCATATCTTATCCGTGTGGCTAGACATCCGATCGCTTAAGGCTAGGACCAAAACCCCACCGTTTTGATATCAGTCGGAGATTCTAACCCCGAGACCATCGACGCCCGGCAGAGAGAAAGGTGAATTTTTGTGTATTTATTTTTTCATAAACACACCGGTCCCTCAGAGAACTCAATCGCTAGGAGAGTTTTGCATAGAAATAATAATTTTAGTCTTAAGTGAACTAGTAAATCACTTTCGGGTGCAGTGTGGCTAATAAATGTATTTGGACTCGAAGTGAAGTAACGAATTGTTTTGGGCCCTAAGTGAGCTAGAAAATTACTTTGGGTCCAAAGCGAACTACTAAATTGGTTTGGGTCCGAAGTTAGGTAGTAAATTGGTTTGGGCTCTAAATGAACTAGTAAATTAAATTAGTTTGATCCCAAAAGGAAATAGTAATTTGGTTTGGGCCCGAAGTAAGGCAGTAAATTAGTTCCGACCAAAAACGAATAAGGAAATTAGTTTTGGGCCTAAAGTGAATTTGGAAATTGATTTGTGTCCAAAGTTAACTAGTAAATTGATCTGAGCTCAAAGCGAGCCAGTAAATTAGTTTAGGTCTAAAGTGAACCGGTAATTTAGTCTTGCCCAAAGTGAACTAGCTAATATGTTTGGGCTCGAAGTGCGCTAGTAAATTAGTTTGGACCCAAAGTGAGCTAGTAAATTAGGTTGGGCCCAAAGTGAGCTAGAAAATTGGGTTGGGTTCAAAGTGGGCTAGTAAATTATTTGTGACCTAAAGTAAACTCGTAAATTGCTTAGAGTACAAAGTGAACAAGTAAATTGATTTGAACCGAAAGTGAATTAGTCAATTAGCTTGGGACCAAAATAAACTAGTAAATTAATTTTGGACCGAAAGTAAATTAGTAAATTAATTATGAAAAAGACACTTAAACTTCAAATTTTAGGCGATTCTTCGAAATTCAGAGGGTGACCTCAAAATACTGATGGCCTATATATATATATATATATATATATATATATATATATATATATATATATATATTTAAATAATATAGACAAGTGTTGTCTATAACGAATTTAATGAAAAAATTTATGAATGAAAAAATGTTTTCTTCAATACACACACAATAGATATATATATATATATGTGTGTGTGTGTGTGTGTGTGTGTAAACAAATATATGGATATAGATCCGACAATATGAAGAAAATATACTGAAAAAAACAAAAAAATCCTAAATAATTTCGATTTGATTAAATTTTTAAACATAAAAAGCATAATCGCATATATAAATATAAATATAAATATAAATATAAATATAAATATAAATATAAATATAAATATAAATATAAATATAAAAATAAAAATGGTGGAGTAATGGATAGCGGCTTGGATTGAGGAATCGCAGAGCCGAGTTCGAATTCCAGTCGAATCTATTACCATTCACTTACGTGCTAATACCCTTGGGAAAGGTATGAATCCTCTTCATCTCCCTCCACCTATGGGTAAAATAGCAGGACAGACTGGGTTCTATAGCCTTGGATGGCAACTGGTCTAGGAGAAGGACAACTCTGAATTCAAAACCTGCGGAGGGTCGTTTGGGAACCTTGTGGCATTCGGTGCACCAGGTTTCTGTATTCGTCCCTCAAAAAGTGTGGATGGTCCTGCACGAGGCCTTCACCACTATAATCAAATCTCATGTGCCGGTGTCGGGATGTCGGTTTCCTGGAAACTTATCGGCCTGACCCTCATACGTCGAACGCGACGGGAGAGTCGATTATATATAATACAATGAATCATTCATGTAAAAAGTAAATTAATAAAGTTATTAAGATAAAATGGCGAATTCACTTCGTTAAATTTTAAAAATGCATTAACCCACTAACAACTCGATGAATGTTATGGTCCTTGTCTTTTTACCCAAAAGAAAATAGTTTCCATGCCTGATGATGATCGGAGAACCTGTCGAAAGTACTTGCATATTTAAGGAAGCCCTAATACAGCTTATAATTTTAAAAAACAAGGATCATAACATTCATCGAGTTGTTAGTGGGTTAATGCATTTTTAAAATTTAGTTAGTGAAGTGATTTCGCCATTTTTTTTCATTAACTTTACTAATTTACTTTTTGTATGAATGATTCATTGTTATATAAATTAAATTTCACCATATAATTGTATATATATATATATATATATATATATATATATATATATATATATATATATGTATGCATGTGTGTGTGTGATATGCACGGCCGTCACCTAATTTACATTCTGCTATGACTGCAATTGAAAGCGTCCTTGTGTTATTTGCATCTTTGCAATACAGGAGTTGCATACAGAAGCAATTGTACTGCAAATGCCAGCCATTGCTGTATTTTTTTTTTTTATGACGACGAAAAAGACATAAACTTATGATTCTCCCGGGTCAAAAAAAAAAAAAGTGTGAGGCGTTATATCACTTTTATTCCTGTTACTCAACTCCATTCTTTCTGCTTATCATCATCCCAAACCTAGCAAGACTCCCGTAAACAATACGCCTCTTATGTTCGCCTTATCTGAGGCCAAATACAGTCGCTTAAAAATGTCGGTTTAAAACTATATTTCTAAATAATCTCCTTCTTTGTCAATGCACTTAATTCAATAATACGTATTAATAATAAAGATTTAGCATTATACACTGAAACATTCAGATCAACATTTAGCGAATAACTATGTGTCGGCCTTTAGTCGATGCACACACACACACACACACACACACACACACACACACACATATATATATATATATATAATAATGGACTCTCCCGTCGGTTTCGACGTATGAGGATCTGACAGCTTAGTTGATTCATTTATGAAATTTTGTGCGATAATCTTAAGTGGCACTTAAGACCCGCAAGTGATTTACAAATGAGGCCACATATGGAGCAAGAGTGAGGATAGTGGGATGAGATCACTGTTAGATTGGCTGACCTTTTAGATTTTGCTCTCGCTTCTTGAAGACGATTCAGACAAGCAGATTGAAGTAAGAATAAAGACATAAGAATATATATATATATATATATATATATATAAAAAATATATATACATATATATAAGCAATATATATATATATATATATATATCCAAATGAGAGGAAGAACAGATGGTGTAAAATTCCACAGTTCGTAGTATTTACTTTAAAAAAAGTGCTCGATATAAAGCAGAACAATATGTTATTATTATTTTTAATATAAGAGATTATAATAAAAAACCCGTTGAAATCGCTACACAAAAGCTTTCATGTTTCGATACTATGATTGTACTTCTTCAGGTGATGGTAATTAACTGGTGATTAAAATAGTAAAATTGTTGTTTATATTCCAATTCAACAAAATGCTGAAAATTTAAGTTCTGCAAAAAATGCATTTTTGCCTATGTATCCAGATTTTAAGGACACCCTGTATATGATAAAAAATATAGCTTTGAGATATGTTATATTTATGGCTAAATGTACTCTATTTTAGAGATAGGGTTTGTGTAAATATAATGTTGTGGTAAACCCTCCTACAGTAGAATGAACTCTTCCTCCTCTCATAAATACTAACTGCGAGACTTCCTAAGGCAGTCGTTGGACAGTAGTACATATTCATTGGGGATTTTTTAATTTGCTTATACCCCCCCCCCCCACCAGACAACGATTTGTACATATGGGGACTATTTAGGATTTTTATTGAGACAATGAGGTATTTTGGTGGATGTAGTAAGAAAGGTAAGTATGAATGTGTTATTTTGGTGGTAGGAATATTGTTTCGTATGATTGGGTCAGTGTTTGTGGCTAGCTAAGTTTTAAAATTAAGACAGATAATGATCATCCTATTTAAGATTTTCATTGAGACAATGGGGTATTTTGGTGGATGTAGTAAGAAAGGTAAGTATGAATGTGTTGTTTTGGTGGTAGGAATATTGTTTCGTATGATTGGGTCAGTGTTTGTGACTAGCTAAGTTTTAAAATTAAGACAGATAATGATCATCCTATTTAGGACAGATGAAGACCGTCCTTTTTCCCCATTCACCTTTCTAGGCCTTGTGCCACATTTTCTGTGATTTTAACAGGAATAAATATCGTCGGTGGACAGTCGAGACACTGTAAGCTGATCGTTCGTACGGACACTTCTATCTGCTATTTATTAACACTCTTGCTTTGTATATATCTGTTATTTCAATACACTTGTTCAACCTCCCTTCGTCTTCCGTGCTTTTCTTTTCTGGCCCCTAAACAGGCCACAACATATAAAATAGATAGGGTTTGTGTAAATATAAAATTAGACACCGAAGTCAACACCGATTTCCCGATAGGCTGTTTCATGCTTGACCGCAATCTTCAGACCAGCAGATTACGTTCTGGGCCCTGAGGATAAGTGTCTTGTAGGTTTCGCAGCCATACATTGCCACCGACCACGCTAAGGTCTTCAGGAGTTTCTTCTTAATGCTTTTGTGAAGAGCGCGTGCTAAGAGGCCTAAGTGCAGACCTTGCTACCCCACTAATCGAGCCCTGATCTCATGACTACTATTCGCTGTTTGTTCAATGACGCTTCCTAGGTATTTGAATTTCTTAACTTAAGTCAGCAAGTCTCCTCAGCGCTGAATGCTTAACTGTATCTGTTACCCAATTATATGCTATGACCTTTTTCGTTCTGGTGCTGATCTCTAGCCGAAACCCACCAGAGACTCTTTCCATCTCATCAAGCAATGTTTGGAGTGTCTCTGACGGGGTTACAGTTAGAACGGCATCATTAGTATAGCAGAGGTTGTTGAAATTCCGACCAGGATAATTCATCTGCTGGCCGTTGTATAGCCTCTTTCCGAGTAGAAGCTGAAGTACATGGCTGACCCGAGACAGTCCTGTTGTAAACTCTTTTGTGCAGTAAACCATTCCGTCAAATAGTCATATTAAACTTAGTAAATAACAAAAGCTAGAATTTCGAATTGTTGACTAACTTGAAAGACTGGAGCAATACAGTCTTCCTATCTCTGATTCCCCATCATTAGTTATTTATTTGGACTTCAAAAATTAAATTGTTGATTTTCTTAAACCTCAGGTCAGCTACGTGACCGTCTGGCTTTTCTCAATTGGTTGACTGGCGCAACACGCCATTTAGCCATGTAGTTAAGCATATACCGAAAAGCCAAGATTTCAAATTTTTAATTTTCTTGGTACGCAAGCACTTCGCACACTCTTTTTCACTTTTGCTCCTGTTTGACCTTGTGTCATACTTATTAAATATTTAATAATTCTTGACTTTTTGCCGGAGCATAAAGACGTTCTTTTACATGACATCTCTCACAGAAATTTCGCTTCTGCCAAACTTCTCTCCAAGTAACATGCAACGAGCCATATTGGATTAAGCAACGCAACGTGGGGTAATGGTTAACGAGCCAGTCTGGTTGACCATTACAATTGAGTTGCGAAATCTATCTTCACTGGATCCCCCATACTTATAGCCTTATACCAAATAACACTAAAAAAAAAAAAATAAATAACAGCTGTGTGCTACGGGTTAGGGTAATGGTTAACGAGCTAGTCAGGCTAAGAATTACTACTGAATAGTGAATTGGGTATTCCATACAAAATTCGACATTGATGGCATGTGGTAAAATCAACTAGCCTAACCGTAATTAATTAATTAATTAATTAATAAATAATAATAATAATAGACATGTCTAATGTCATCATCATCATCAACATTACTACTACTATTACTGAAAGGTCAGCACACTTTTCTCTTTCCTTAAATAATTCTCGACTCTTTACCAGATCATAAAGATGAGGATGTTAGTCTGAAAGAATTCTGGAATGTTATCAATGCACGTATGACTTTTGTTGAATCAATGCGCTCATTGTTTTAAAGAATTCACGAGTGGGATCTGCCGAGCGATCCTTTACGAAAAAAAAAAAAATGACTGACTGTTATCCGAAGCGAAAACTGCAGGATGTGAATGGTAGCCATCATTTCCATTGCGCCCTCGACGTTCCCTATACACATTTAATCACTAGCCGTGACCCGTGTTACTCTACCCGGTCTGAAAGCTGCCATCTTTTGCAGTACTCAGAATCCGTTAAGAGGTCAGAGACATTTTCCTCGCCCACTCAATTTCAGAAGAAAATTCTCTCTTAACAGCAACATTTCTATCTCAGATGTTCATGCGTATCTTTTCATGTAAAGATTTGATGCGATGCGATGGGATATGTGTGTACATCTGCGCATGTGCGTCGGAAAACAATCAAAGCGCATGCGCGTCGGAAAACAATTAAAGCGCATGCGTGGCGGAAAAACGTCAAAGCGCATGCGCTTATATTAATCTGTATTCATTCTTGTTTTTCGTATCAGTTTAGCCCTGTGTCTGTTTATTAATGTGTGTGGGCAGAAAAATGTTTCAATATATTAATACATCTATCTATCTATCTATCTATCTATCTATCTATCTATCACAGTTTATTTATTTAAATCTATCTATCTATCTATCTATCTATCTATCTATCTATCTCAGTTTATTCATATCTATCTATCTATCTATCTATCTATCTATCTATCTATCTATCTATCACAGTTTATTTATTTATATCTATCTATCTATCTATCTCAGTTTATTCATATATATCTATCTATCTATCTATCTCAGTTTATCTATCTATCTATCTATCTATCTATCTATCTATCTATCTATCTATCTCAGTTTATTCATTATCTATCTATCTATCTATCTATCTATCTATCTATCTATCTATCTATCTATCTATCTATCTCAGTTTATTATCTATCTATCTATCTATCTATCTATCTATCTATCTATCTATCTATCTATCTCAGTTTATCCATTATCTATCTATCTATCTATCTATCTATCTATCTATCTCATCTATCTATCTCATCTATTCATCTATCTATCTATCTATCTATCTATCTATCTATCTATCTATCTATCTTAGTCTGTTCATTATCTATCTATCTATCTATCTATCTATCTATCTATATCAGTCTGTTCCTTATCTATCTATCTATCTCACTCTGTTCATTATCTCTAATCAATATCTATCTATCTATCTATCTATCTATCTATCTATCTATCTATCTATCTCTATCTATCTCAGTCTGTTCATTATCTATCTATCTATCTATCTATCTATCTATCTATCTATCTATCTATCTATCTATCTTTTTCATACTATTGTTGGAAGTAAGAACGTTATATAATGTGGATATGTTGGATAAATAAATAACTTGTAGAAGATCATAGTGATTGGGGGTGGGGGTGGGAAACACACTCTCGGCAGGGTAACAGTTATGAGGCTCCCTGTGGAACGTACTCATGACCACTGCAAGCCGAAAGGAATGAGAATGATTTGACCCGGTGTACCATAGCACGGCGGGTTCGATCCGAGAAGGACTGAACTGTCGTTAACGAAGGCACGTTGTTCGTCTGAACATTTTGCCATGAAAACAAATCGGCGAAGGCAAACAAGGTTTTTGGCGCGAATCAAGAACAACAATTCACTGAAAGAAAGACAGTGTGTGCAGGGCCATTGCACTGGTCACTTTTCATTGTCACACACCGTTGTCACTTGTGACCCCTTGAACGGTTCCTGTCGGTTGAAAATTACAAATTCTTTCTCTTAAACCTTCCGCTGATATCTAGAGAGATCTTCGTTTTTCTTATCTTGCTCCAGCTGGCTAAGTACGGAAGCCTACTTTTTTTTTTCATACCGCTGGTATGAGTGTCCCGTTGTGCCATCTATCGTAAAATACGGGAAATTTTAACTGTTCTATCATGCAAATTATTAGTCAGTCTCGATTTTTCTCTACGTCATGGTAGTTTCGTATCTAATTTGAAAATATTCCTGACGAAAATGCGTCTAGCATGCAGATGCTCCCAGCGCCCGTGACCGTATGTCGAAGGGCACGTAAAATTAATCCTGCCAATCGCCTGGTTGGTGGAATGAAAGCTCATGACTTGGCAGAAATTCCACCAACCAATAAGAAAAGGTACCCTTCCAAGCCATGCAGAGTCTACAAAAAAAGGTGGAAAACGCTCAGAAACAAGGTACTTCTGCAAAAAGTGTGAAGTCCCACTCCACAAAGGACAATGCTTCAAAAGATATCATGTGTATACCCATTACTGGTCTGATAAGTCATTCCCAGGTATATCCATGAAAATGGAATGCTGTAAAACACACTGGTGCCAGTTTTCTCTGTAATAAAATATGTAGGTTGAAATTTGGCATTTTCTTTAAAAATGGCTGACCGGATGGGGGCAGCACTGGGCAAATGAGTAGCAGTGAAAGGGTTAAAATACATTTTCAGGAAAATTTTCATGTCGAGTAGCCGTTATCTTTCCTTCCAGTATTGATGGGGGTTTCTTTCCTAACCTTTTATCTGAACTAGTGTAGATTGTCAGTGTTAGAGAGTGCTTACTTACTTCCCCCTATAAAGGACGATAGCTCAAAATACAACGGAGTTGCGTCCCCTGTCTGCTAGTTGGATCGCGGCACTTTTGAATTCAACATGGTGGCAAACTTACACGCATGGTTTCAATCAAAACAAATTCTTGCTGTTCTCAGACAGTAAATGAATAAAAGTTGTTTTATTGTGTTAAAATGCACTTGTCTGTTTATTTTCATTCGTTTTGTTCATCCCAACTATCTAGGATATGACAGTCAGCATGTTGAGTATGTCATTATTTTCTCTTTGAGTTACATGTGATATCCATTTTAGTTGTTGCTGCCGTTGAAAGTCCTCAATGATGTGGTTTCTGTTATTTGGTACAGTTCTTTGTTTGTGATTCTGTAGTGCCAGTCCACAAGTTGCGAAGAAGTCTGCTCTTAACCATTGATTTTAGAAGGTGGTTATATACAACTGACAGTTTAGATATTTCTGAACGTTCTGTTTGGCGCCATAAACGGAATCCACATGAAAGTCTTGATCTGATGAGACTATTTAAAAATATATTTTTTATGTTAATGTTTTTATTTTAATATTTTAGCTTTGTAAAAATTTGTTATCATGTCCAATTTCCTTATTTCTATCTATCTATCTATCTATCTATCTATCTATGTCTAATCAATACTATCTATCTATCTATGTCTAATCAATACTATCTATCTATCTATCTATCTATCTATCTATGTCTAATCAATATCTATCTATCTATCTATCTATCTATCTATCTATCTATCTATCTATCTATGTCTAATCAATACTATCTATCTATCTATCTATCTATCTATCTATCTATCTATCTATGTCTAATTAATATCTATCTATCTATCTATCTATCTATCTATCTATCTATCTATCTATCTATGTCTAATCAATACTATCTATCTACCTATATATCTATCTATGTCTAATCAATATCTATCTATGTTTAATCAATATCTATCTATCTATCTATCTATCTATCTATCTATCTATCTATCTATCTAAAATGGAGAAAAGCAAAAACAAAAAACGGTGTTTAAAAAGTTTTTTTTCCCCATTGACATCGCCATTATTTTAACTGCGTTCACTCTCTCGGCAATGTCTACTTACAAGATTATAAGACAATATTTACCATTTTATAAAGAAATAAATGGGAAAAGAAATCTTTTTATTCAAATATTGAAATTTGTCTCTTTTCTGACACATATTTCTCATTCAATTTAAATCTAGCTTTATTTAACTCACAGTTTTCCTTAACCAACGCCAGATTTAGGACAAATGGGGCTTTGTGCTAGTAAACTTATGAGACCCCTTACTTGGGCCCTGAAGGAGATAGACCCAGCATGCCTACGCAGGCAGGAAGTAAGATACCCCCCACACAATGGTCAACAGGACCCTGTGCACACCTAAGCCCAATGGAAAATCCGACCCTGTCCCTAACGTATCATGATTCATTTATGTTAATTCTGTCTTTATATTTCTTTCGTAATTTTCCGGCTATCATGTTGAAATACTGGTTCTCGTATGAACACGGAAGTTAAGCAAGGTCGAATATGGTCAATACCTAAATGGGTGACCACTTCGGAAAACCGGGTGCCGTAAGCTTGGATGTGCGGGTGTTGTGGGTGTTGTAATGGACATTCGCTTACGCGCAAATACCCTTAGGAATGGTAGGAATCCATCGTTTCTCACCCCCCATATATGGGTAAAATAATATGACTTGTATCTGTAAATCGTTATTATCTAAAAAGACTTTTACAATCCAAAAATTCTTCTGGCTTTAAATAATCTGCAAATAGGTTGTTAAGCCGTAAAAAAAAAACGAATCAATCAGCCAATTTTAAATTTTTAAATTAAAGAAAGTATCAACCGATGAAAAAAAAAAACTTTCTGTTTAATTTCAGACCTTGTTATCTCAATAAATATATTGTATTTTTTTCTTTCATAGTTTTTAGTTTTACAGTCTTTCCTATTAGTCAGTTACTTGCCATGCTTCATACACGCTTAGGCGATCATGTATCTTTCGGTAGAGGCAGATTTTTTTCCCGCAGTAGGTTGCCATTTCTTGCTGCGGTAGACTATTTGCCAACCAAGGCTATAGAACGCGGTCTGCCCTGTTGTTTACCCATAGCAGAATACTTACCTAAATTAGGCTCAAGAAAATCACCTATTCACCGAATCACAACTCCCTCAAATATCTTTGGAGCATCGCCGAGGGAAGATATATCAACTGTCTGTGAAGCTGTCACCCATGAAGACATTCAAAGCAAGGATGAATCGTAGAGTTCAGTTAGTTATGTGCTATGCGTGATACACGCTTAGGCGATCATCTATCTTTCGATACATGACTGACGAGGCAGATTTTTTTTCCAGCAGTAGGTTGCCATTTCTTGTTGCGGTAGACCAGTTGCCATCCAAGGCTATAGAACCCGGTCTGTCCTGCTTTTTTTTTTTTTAACCATAGCTGGGGAAGAAGAGGATTCATACCTTTCCCAAGGGTATTAGCACTTAAGTGAATATCAGTCAGTTATGTGCCATGCGTGATACACGCTTAGGCGATCATGTATCTTTCGATACATGACTGACGAGGCAGATTTTTTTTCCAGCAGTAGGTTGCTATTTCTTTCTGCGGTAGACCAGTTGCCATCCAAGACTATAGAACCCAGTTTGTCCTGCTATTTACCCATAGCTGAATACTTACCTAAATTAGACTCAAGAAAATAATCTCTTCGCCGAATCACAACTCTATCAAATATCTTTGGAGCATCGCCAAGGGAAGATATATCAACTGTCTGTGAATCTGTCACCCATGAAGACATTGAAAGCAAGGACGAATTGTAGAGTTCAGTTACTTATGTGCTATGCGTGATACACGCTTAGGCGATCATGTATCTTTCGATACATGACTGACAAGGCAGATGTTTTTCCAGCAGTAGGTCGCCATTTCTTTCTGCGGTAGACCAGTTGCCATCCAAGGCTATAGAACCCGGTCTGTCCTGCTATTTACCCATAGCTGTAGAAAAAGAAGAGGAGTCATACCTTTCCCAAGGGTTTTAGTACGTAAATGAATGTAATGAATTCAATTGGAATTCGAACTCGGCTCTCCGATATAAAGATCGTCTATTGTTCGAAATTGGTTGGCATAAACAACAAATATGAGGTGGATTCTTCAAAGAATTCGAACTTGGCTCTCCGATTTCTCAATCTGAACTGCTATCCATTACCCCACCGTGTATCCTGCCATTCCCGCGCCAACCCGAAATACTAAAGAATCTTATCTTTCGTTTTGCCTTCATCTCAGCTACCTATCGTTCGCAATAGTGGAATCTTGTATCTGTGAGAACGTTAGATTATTCCCACACTATTTATTCTTCACCAAAACACATTCTGACATAATATGATTTTTGTTTTTTTCTTTTTAATTATCTTTTGTTATTTATAATTTTAATATTTTATTTTTATTTTTTTGCTGACGGGTATATTTTCGTATTTTTTTTATTTACATCTTTTCTTTTCTTTTTAACTTCGTTGCTTTTTTCACCTTTTTCTTCCATTTTCTTTCCTTTCTTTTTTTTTAAAATTTTCTTACTTCTTTTCTTTTCTTTTCTTTTCTTTTCTTACTTTTTTCTTTCATTTTTCCTTCCTCTTAATTTTTTTTTTTTCTTTATATAACTTTCTACGCCATTTTTTTTTCTTTTATTTGATTTTCGCTTTCTTTTTATATTTCCCTTATTGCATTTATGTTTTCGGACATCTTTTTTATTTGTTTCTTTTCATTTTCTTCACTAAAATTGTTCGCTTATTTCTTTCATCTTTTTCTGCCATTTTTCTTCTTTCTTTTGGGGGCTACTTTCAACTTTAACCTTTTTTGTTTGCTTCCTCCATATTTTTTTTATTTTATCTTCCGTTTTTGTTTTCTTCGCTGATACTTTCTTTTTTTGTCCACGGGCTCCTTTTAAAATTATTTTCTATTTTTTAAAATTCTTTAATTCTTCTTTCTTTCAATTTTTAAGTGCTGCTTTTATCTTCTTCGACCGTTTTCTTCATTTGTGTATTTATTTCTTTCGTTTTTTGATCTTTCATTAACTTCCGTTTTTCCATCTTTCATATTCCTCTTTACATTTCTTTTTTCTTTCTTAATTTCTTTTTCTATCTCTTTCTTTTTTTTCTTTTACTTGGTATTTTCGTTTTTTTTCTTTCTTTCCTTTATCTTCAGGTTTTCATTTTCTTTCTTTCTTTCTTTCTTTCTTTCTTTCTTTCTTTCTTTCTTTCTTTCTTTCTTTTTCTTATTTCCCACACTTACTTACTTACTTACTTTCTTTCTTTTCTTTTGTCACCTTCAATATTTCATTTTTTCTCTTTCTTTTTTCACGTTATTTTTCATCTTTTCATTCTTTATTTCAACTTCGATTTTTCATTTTTCTTTCATTCTTTCTTTCTTTTTTTCTTTCTTTCTTTCTTTTTTTTCTTTCTTTCTTTCATCACCTTCAATTTTCATTTCTTTCTTTCTTTCTTTCTTTCGTCAGCTTCAATTTTTGATTTCTTTCTCTCTTTCCTTCTTTCTTTCTTCCTTTGATTTTTCATTTTGTTCTTTCGTTCTTTCTTTCTTTTTTTCTTTCATCTTCTTCAATTTTTATTTCTTTCTTCAGCTTCAATTTTTCTTTTCTTTCTTTCTTTCTTTCTTCACTTTCGATTTTTGATTTTGTTCTTTCATTCTTTCTTTCTTTCTTTCTTTCTTTCTTTTCTTTCTTTCTATTTTTCTTTCTTTCTTTCTTTCATTCTTTCATCAACTTCAATTTTCATTTCTTTCTTTCTTTCTTTCTTTCATCAACTTCAATTTTCATTTCTTTCTTTCTTTCTTTCTTTCTTTCTTTCTTTCTTTCTTTCTTTCTTTCTTTCTTTGGCTTCTGTTTTTCATTTCTTTCTTTCTTTCTTTCTTTCTTTCTTTCTTGCAAGACCATATCGTAATCCTCACAGTCGTGACAAAAGTAGCTAAGACATTTTTGGAATATTCACATTAAAAATATTACTTGCTTTCTCCGTTATGCATGGCTTATCGGTCCATCGCCGATGTTCTTTCGAATTTTGTCCCATTTATATAGAACAAAAACATCATCTTGTCATTGACCTCCTTTTTATCTCCGACTCACAAAAAAACTTTTACGCTCTAATTCTTTCTTTTAAACAGATCACTGTGCAAAACCGCTAAAAATATTTCTCTTGATTGTCAAACAACTATTTAAAAATAGATAAAAAATATTCTTAAAAACTAAAATCAATTTAACAGCCATCTCTGTTTAAAGAGCAACGGATCATGGAGGAAGCACAGTGAAGTAATGGATAGCGGCTTGGATTGAGGAATCGGAATATTCACATTAAAAATCCATTCCAGTCGAATCCATTACATTCACTTACGTGCTAATACCCTTGGGAAAGGTGTGAATCCTCCTCTTCTCCCTCCAGCTATGGGTAAATAGCAGGACAGACTGGGTTCTATAGCCTTGGATGGCAACTGGTCTAAGAGAAAGGACAACTCTGAATTTAAAACCTGCGGAGGGTCGTTTGGACCTTGTGGCACGTAGTGCACCAGGCCTTGTAATCGGCCCTTCAAAAAGTGTGGATGGTCCTGCACGAAACCTTCACCACTATAATCAAATCTCATGTGCTATACATGCGGGTTTGAGGACCACTTGTGAATTCCAAATTCTCAGGAAACTCCAATATTGGAGCCGGCTCAACCCACCCCGGGGGAATGCCGTTACAAGAACAAGAAGAGAGATCATGGCTTTCTACATGAATTTTCCTTTTTCTTTATTATCTGTGAATTATGATGTTTTCTTGAGAAATATAACAGAATGACTTCACCACATTTTTTTTTTAAATTTAAAAATTGTCCTTTTACCCAAGTCTAGAGAGTCCCATTCTATTCTGTTTATTTAACCCATAGATGTAGGGAGAAGCGATTCATATCTTTTCCAAAAGCGGAAACGCAAAAGATTAAACTAATTGATTTGTTTTTTTTACGGCTTATCAACCTTTTGTGATGTTTTATTGGGAAAATATAACAGAATCTTTCCCTATTACCTTTTACACATTTTAAAAATAATTCTGAATTGTCCTTTTCCAAGGTAGGCTACCACCCAAGAATAGACCCATTCTATTCTGCTATTTAACCCATAGCTGAAGGGAGAAGCGATAGGTTCATAACTTTTCCAAAATCGGCAACGAGAAAGGCTGAACCAATTGATTTTTTTTACGGCTTATCATCCTTTTGTGATATTTTATTGGAAAATATAACAGACTGGCTTAACCTTCTATATATTTTTTAAATAATTCCGAATTGTCCTCTTAGATAAACGTACACCCAAGAATAGTCCCATTCTAGTCTGCTGTTTAAGCCATAGTTACAGGGAGAAGCGATGACTTCATACCTTTTTCCAAAAGCGGTCACCCATTTAGGTACTGACCACGCTGAACGTTGCTTAACTTTCGCGATCGTACAGGAACCGATAGTTTCAACGTGATTCGGTCGTAAGCTGACTAGGCCGGAACTTGAACTCGTCGTGCCGAGTTCCTTTCCGCGCTAATAACTCTTTGGCTACTGGCACCGTTCTTCATCTTTTTTTAGCAGCCTCTGAAGGCTTTCTGTTGGATGTAGTCATTCCCAGATTCCTGGCGAGGAACAGACCATTAGCCTACCGTACTGGTCCAACCCGCGTTAGTAGAGAAGGATGTGACACTCTTGGGGGATCATATCACTTTTCGATTCATGATCGCCCAAGAATATTTCCATAAGTCAATACAACGAACCCTACTTGAATTCGAACCCTGATCCCATTTTCTCATCCCGAGCAATACTGCCTCCCTTAGGTGTAATGCGTGATACACTCTCGGACGACTATATCTCTTTTTAATTCATGATTGACTTCGCATAAGGATTCCCACAGTAGGCTGCCACTACATTCTCTGGTAGACTAGATACAACCAAGTCTATAGAGATCAGTCTGCCCTGCTAATTTAGCCCAAAACTGGGGGTGGGGAGAGATGGATTTATAGATTTACCAAGAGTATTTAGTGGTGGCACGGTGGAGTAATGGATAGCGGCTGAAGAATCGGAGAGCCGAGTTCGAATTCTAGTCGAATCCATTACATTCACTTACGTGCTAATACCCTTGGGAAAGGTATGAATCCTCTTCTTCGAACCCCTTCCCACCAGCTATGGGTAAATAGCAGGACAGACTGGGTTCTATAGCTTTGGATGGCAAGTAGTCTACCGCTGATAGAAATGGCAACCTACTCCGGGAAAAATCTGCTTCGTCAGTCATTTATCGAAAGATATATGATTGCCTAAGCGTGTATCACGGATGGCACATAACTGACTGAATTGCGCTTGGCCCTCCCCTTTATTAGTTCGCACGGTCGTTACGCCCTGCCAATAACTCATTAATAATGGATTGTTCTGTTTTGATCGTGTGGAAGGAGAGGAAAATAGACTACTAATATTCGGTATGAAAAAGAAAGAAAGAAAGAAAGAAAGAAGGATAGAAGTGTTTAACGTCTCCTGCCAATATCTGATAAATAATAGGCTATTCTGTTTTGAAAAACACATATCAGAAACGCGACTTGGGTCCAGTCAGAAAATGAATAAAAGAAAGAAAGAAAGAAAGAAAGGAAAGGAAAGTGTTTATCGGCTGTTTTAGTGAAATGGAAAAAAGTTACAAATTTCAAATCTTTTCATTTGTATCCCCTTATTTCTTAAAATACCGACCAGCATTCATATTCATGATTGTTATTGCAATATTTTGTTAAAGTTGTTAAGCTCAAATATTGAACGATGCGGTAGGGGAATTTCTATGAATATTTTATAGACGCAGATCTCGCCATGAACTTCTTCAATAATTAACTTAAGAATTAAGATTCTTCAGAATATAAAAATAGGAAAACCGTAATTTTTTCTCGGGTTAAAACGAGTTGTTGTTGTTGTTATTATTATTATTATTATTATTATTATTATTATATCCAATATTTACTTTTATCTTAATTTTTTCTCGTTTTTTTTTTTTCATCGATAAATTGAGACGAAAATCAATACCAGTCAAAATTAATGATACTACTCATTGGTATGTTTTTTTTTAACTGATTATCCACTTGCCAAAAAATGAACGCTAGGAACTTTTGCACACACCTCATACATATTATATAGATTTCATTCTGTCTACATTATATTTTTTGTCTTTCTTTCTTTCTTTCTTTCTTTCTTTCTTTCTTTGTCTACACTGTTTCTTTGTTCATCTTTCTTTCTTTCTTTCTTTCTTTCTTTCTTTCTATCTTTATCTACACTGTTTCTTTGTTCATTTTTCCTTCTTTCTTTCTTTCTTTCTTTCTTTCTTTCTTTCTTTGTCTACACTGTTTCTTTGTTCATCTTTCTTTCTTTCTTTCTTTCTTTCTTTCTTTCTTTCTTTCTTTCTTTGTCTACACTGTTTCTTTGTTCATTTTTCCTTTTTTCTTTCTTTCTGTTTCTCTTTTTCCACTCTTTTTTGTCTTCTTTTTTTTTTCTTTCTTTCTTTACACTGTTTTTTTGTTCATCTTTCTTTCTTTCTTTCTTTCTTTCTTTCTTTCTTTCGTTTTCGACTCCTTTTTTGTCTTCACTCTTTCTTTCTTTCTTTCTTTCTTTCTTTCTTTCTTTCTTTCTTTCTTTCTTTCTTTCTTTCTTTGTATTCACTCTTTCTTTCTCTACATGCTTTCTTTTTTTCCTTTGTCGCTGTTCTTTATTTCTTTTTGTCTCTACTCTATTCTTTCTTTCTTTCTTTCTTTCTTTCTTTCTTTCTTTCTTTACACGCTTTCTTTTTGTTATTCTTTCATTTTCCTTTGTTTATGTACATTTTTTTCTTTTTTCTCTTCACCCTATTTCTTTCTGCCTTTCTTTCTTTCTTTTTTCCTTTTGTATTTTAGGTGCAAGCATGCTTTGTTTCTCTCGGGAATTTTTTTTAGTTCAGACCAAAGAACTTGACTTAATACTTAAGAGACACAAATGTGGGTAGTAAACAAATAAATAGGTATGTACCAAGGTGGAGAGGTCGACTGGTACAATAAAAAAAAAAAAAAGAAAGAAAAAGTCCAGTTGGCGCCTACCCACTTTTCCTGTTACCTCAGAGATTCAACCTTCTGTTTTCTTCGGTTTACAGGTGGGCCGGCGATTAGGTAAACGGACGGGCGAGTAGATAACACGAGGCCTCATTTTAATTAGCGGAGTATTTTCTCTGTGCCATGTCCTTTTAGGATACGGGCGACCACGGATCTTTATTTCCTGTCTTTTGTTGCTCAAAGTAACCGATACTATTTCAAGACGCCATTTTGTTATTGCGGCACTGGTGCTGCCATTAATTTACTCAGGGTGACAATTAGCTGACCCCTCAGTTCCCCCCTGCTTCTCATGTCTCTAAAGCTCCCCTTCAATGTTAACATTTTCAAAGAATTCTTTTCTCATTATATGACCCAAAGATTTTACCAGTAATTGAAACATTAACTGATTGTACGAGAGATTCGCATGACTTTAATAACTAGGGGCCTTGACATCAATCTGAATGTGTGCACAAGTCTCCTGACAGTTTGGCGTTATCAGTCATATATTAAAACTATACTCTTATATATATATATATATATATATATATATATATATATATATATATATATATATATATATGTATGTATGTATGTATTGTGTATTTGAGCAGAAATCCCACATTTTCTCGTTACATTAAATGCGACTGACAAGGTACTACGGTTAATTTTTTTTATTTAATTTTTTGTGTTAGCACTTTTTGCGCATCTATCTATCTATCTATCTATCTATCTATCTATCTATCTATTGTTTTAAATATGTTTCTATCTATCTATCTATCTATCTATCTATCTATCTATCTATCTATTGTTTTAAATATGTTTCTATCTATCTATCTATCTATCTATCTATTGTTTTAAATCTGTTCTCTATCTATCTATCTATCTATCTATCTATCTATCTATCTTATCTATTGTTTTAAATCTGTTCCTATCTATCTATCTATCTATCTATCTATCTATCTATCTATCTATCTATCTATCTATCAATTGTTTTAAATCTGTTCCTATCTATCTATCTATCTATCTATCTATCTATCTATCTATCTATCTATCTAGCTTATCTATTGTTTTAAATCTGTTCCTATCTATCTATCTATCTATCTATCTATCTATCTATCAATTGTTTTAAATCTGTTCCTATCTATCTATCTATCTATCTATCTATCTATCTATCTAAAATGTTTTCGTATCTATCTATCTATGCAAATCTTTATATATCAATCTGTTCATATCTCTCTCCCTCACCCTCTCTTTCTCTCCCCCTCTCCCTCTCCTTTTCTTTCTCTCGCTCTTTCCCTTGTCTCTCTCTAGGAAAAACAAACAACAACAACAAAGATGAGGATAAGAGTACATTTGTAACTTCTTTCTCCTCTCCACCTCCCTGTATCCCTTGCAGCTCTCAACGAGTTCCTTCCCTTTGCTTCCTCCCCCAGACCGTGTTCTGTCCTCCACTTGCTTAAGGTCGCTACGTATGTCACACGTTGTTTTTTTCCCTATCTCTCTTTCCCTCTATTCGACCTGTGAGTATCAGATTCTCCATGCCCTCTTTCCTCATTATATGTCCCAGGAACTTCAGCTTCCTCTTCCTGATATTAAGTATAAGCCTCCTCCTTGTTTGCAATCTCTTTAAGATCTCATTGTTGCTCACACGCTACGTCCATGATGTCCTTAGTGTTAAAAATAAAATAAGACATATCTCGGCTGATTTGCAGGCAAATAAACTAACAGACTCAAGAGCGAGAGCCGGATGTGAACGGGACAAGACCCCGTCACAAAATGACCATTATCGTCGTTTACGCATAAGCCCGACGCACGAGTTCCGGTCGAAAAATAAAATAATATTTTAAAGTGTTTCTATTTTTTGACCAATAAAAATGCTTCCCTCCTAATTATACTCGCGTCGTTTTACGAGCCTGTTAAGCTATAAAAACGCCATAAAAACGGTCACACGGGGAAGTATTAGCAGTCAACAGGAGGCCAGGGAAGAGACCTGTCACGGTCAGTCTGCAGCAGTCGACAGGAGGCCAGGGAAGAGACCTGTCACGGTCAGTCAGCAGCAGTCAACAGTAGGCCAGGGAAGAGACCTGTCACGGTCAGTCAGCAGCAGTCAACAAGAGACCAGGGAAGAGACCTGTCATGGTCAGTCAGCAGCAGTCAACAGGAGGCCAGGGAAGAGACCTGTCACGGTCCGTCAGCAGCAGTCAGAAGGAGGAGCGCCACGCCAACCAGTGTGAACTACTATGAGAGTTCAACCCAGACCGGGAGCCGGCTTATGAACTATACCACAAGGTAGCTGTCCCAAACCCACACGTTCCTATTGAAATAAATCACGTAAATCTATTTCTGCTGTTGTCGTATTTCCTTCTTGCAACCATACGCTTGTCTATAACATTAGCATCCGTTTGTTCATTTCAATAATGATACTGCGGGGAGGGTTTATTAACGTTGAAAACTGATAATGTCAGCGCGACTATCTTCATTCGCTTCTGTTTACATGTATTATTATTCAACACCATTAAAGACACTTGCTTAAGAGTTGTTTCGCGTGCCTATAATCGACTCTGAGTATGTGTATGTATTTTTTTTTTTAATTTCAACTACGTTTAACTGTCTAGACGCCATTTTCAGAGATAATCTTCTGTCTAATAATGTCTGCTATTATTTACATCTGAGGACAATGAATAACGGGAGCAACTTTGTTCGACTGGCGGCGAGCAGCTAATTGCCTGGAGTGGGTGGAGCGCGGGACTGTGTTGTTGTTGGTGGGGGGGGTGCTGATGACCGGGTGATGGACATTGGTGGGAGAGGCAAAATAAAAAGTGAGAGATAGAAAAAAAAAGAAAAGTTAGCAGGTTGGCTTTTCGGTGCAGAGGGAGTATTAGGTCGAACTTGTTGCATTTTTAGTTGACTTTGTCTTTCTTATTTTCAAATGTCCTTTCAAGCCGAGGCGCTTTTCATCCTTCATTAGGATTTAAAGTTATTTTTTTTAATTTTTTACTGATTTTTTAAAAATTTAGAGCAGTGTTTTATTATAGGAACTCATTGCAAGAGAGGAAGAAAAGTATTTTCAGTGGTCAGGAATGAATGCAAGCATTACTGATAGAATAGGGCCATTATATATATAATTATTATTTTGTAGCAGTGTTTTACTATAGGAATGCATTGCAAATGAGGAAGAAAGGGATTGTCAGTGGTCAGGAATGAATGCAAGCATTACTGATAGAATAGGGCTATTATATGTAGAATTATTATTTTGTAGCTGTGTTTTACTATAGGAATGCATTGCAAATGAGAAAGAAAGGGATTGTCAGTGGTCAGGAATGAATGCTAGCATTACTGATAGAATAGGGCTATTATATGTAGAATTATTATTTTGTAGCAGTGTTTTACTATAGGAATGCATTTCAAATGAGGAAGAAAGGGATTGTCAGTGGTCAGGAATGAATGCAAGCATTACTGATAGAATAGGGCTATTATATGTAGAATTATTATTTTGTAGCAGTTTTTCACTATAGGAATGCATTGCAAATGAGGAAGAAAGGGATTGTCAGTGGTCAGTAATTGCTTTCTCAGTGGTTTTTCTTTTCTTCGATTAGGTAAGTGCCTCCGATCATTCCCGCTATTTAACCGTGTGGTAATAGATTCGTAAATGAAAATGTTGGTTCTTGAATGTGGTCACATCTCAGTTGTGTGTTCAATCCCTGGACCGTGTAGTACTGACTCAGACTCAGTGGGCACAGCGTGTGCAGTGAGTGGGTGGCATTGAGTAACAAGACGAGATATCCCTAGACATGAACGGTGGGACGAAAACAATCTACCGCTGTAGATTCAATAAAGGGTGTCAATTCGCTATTCCATTAACGTTACTCAGATCTGCAACAACCTGAAGACCGGTGAGCATAACGGCCAAAATATTTTGATAATAACAATAAACAGTGGGACATTACTCCGATGTTTTTTTTTTTTTGACAAAACGGTTCATCCTCTAGAAGGCCTGAGAGCCACTTGAGGTAGAGGGTTACGTTAAAGAGGCAGGTTATACGGATAGGAGGGGGAGATAACGGTTAACTCTAGACTTGTAGTAATCGCAGACACATCTTATAGGGAGTCTCTTTCACATAGCAGTGGCTCACGGGAAGAAGCTGTTTGAGTGGAACTCATCGATGGAATACAGAGGGAATGTCGATGGTTTACTACGTTTTAAGAGGCGTGGCAGGTCATAGCCATGAAGGTTAGACCGAGCGGAACCAAAGAATGTAGTTCGTCCGAGCACTTTCCATGGAAGTAGTGTTAGATCAGGCAGAGGCTCACCATATCCCACCCGTGAGAGAAAGGTTGGATGGTGGAAAATAATTCGTCACCCACAAGGACTCGGAGACGCTTTTAAATTCTGTCGAGACTAGAAAGTGAGGTTTGGGTAGGTCCCGCCCAAATATGACAACAAAACTCTATTTTCAACCTGATCTGGCTCTGATAACGATCGAGGATAGCATGAGGAGTCAGGTACTTACTGGAGCGGTACAGGGAGTCGATCATTTTAACGATAGATCGTATATACGAGTTCCACCTGAGGTCGAGTGTGAGGCTCAATATCCTCTCAGGGGATGGGGCCTCATCGAGGGGAGATCCGTTCATCGTGACAGGTTCGGGGTTCGATCGGCGGTGATGGAATGTAACTAGTTTGGTTATACAAGGCCTCCAACTCTAGGTAGAGGGCATGTTAAGAGGTAATTTATACTGATAGGCGAGGATATAACGGTTAACCATAGATTTGAACAGGTTAAGATTGTAGAGATCGAGGAAGCATCCTCTTGGGAGTCGGTTCCACAGAGCAGTGGTTCGTGGGAAGAAGATGGTTGAGTGGATCAGGCAGAGGCTCACCATATCCCGCTCGTGAGAGAGAGCTTAGAGGGTGGAAAATAATTCTTCTCTAACAAGGACTCGGAGACTTTTTTTTTTTATCTCTATCAAGACCGGAAAGTGAGGTCTGGGTAGCTCATGCCCAAATATGGCAACAGTACTCCATTTTCGGCCTGATCTGGTATAGAATAGCATAAGGAGTCAGGTACTTACTGGAGCAGTACAGAGAGTCGATCATTTTAACCGACATCTTTAGCGACAGATCGTATGTACGAGTTCCACTTGAGTTCAGGTGTGTTTTTGAGGCCCAATATCCTCTCAGGGCATGGGGCCTCATCGAGGGGAGATCCGTTCGTCGTGACTGGCGGTAGTTAGGGGTTCGATCAGCCGTGATGGAATAATGATAATTCCTCACCCCAGAAATTTTAAAAAAAACCCCAAAAACAAGCATTTGCAGACAGAACAGGACTATTATATGCATAATGATTATTTTAAAACATTGTTATGAATAAATGAATTGCTGTTTTAAAATTAAGATCATGATATTTTAAAAAAATATGTCTCATTCCATTCAATCGAAGAACAACTCAAGTCGACGGACATGACCTAATTTTGAGCAAAATTTCAAACAAACGTTTTCCTTTCTGCTAATAAATTTCATGACAAGTGGTGACAGTTATGTCCCCTGTCAATTTTTAAAATAACTTCCAAATTTAATGTCAACGGAATATCAAAACAACTGGATTAAAACCACGAATAAATCCTTCATAAAGGGTTATTTTCTATATTTATATTTGCAGTTTCTCTCATTGTCTAAGTCATATAATAATTGGGGCTGTTCTTATCTATCTATCTATCTATCTATCTATCTATCTATCTATCTATCTATCTATCTATCTATCTGTCTCTGTCTCTCTCTCTATATATATATATATTATACATAATATCCATATCAATATATATTTATAATATCCATGTATTATGTATATTCACTAATACATACTTATAGCTCTGTTTCCTAACATTGAGCACTGTATTTAATGAGGAATAAATATACTTACGTACGTGCAAGTATTTGGGCGTTTATGTACATTTTTCTTACACTTTCATTATATATATATATATATATATATATACATATATATATATAAATATAAATATAAAAGTGAACATAGAAGTCAACACTTAGAGGCGACAGTCTGTTTCATGCTATATGGAATCGTCAGGCCACATATGCTGTTATTTTTCTCGCTAACCCCATGCAATCGCCTATATATATATATATATATATATATATATATATATATATATATATATATATATATATAGAGTCTAGGTCTATTGACTGGTATCGGTCTTTTTTTGAACAGGTGTAAAAGTTTATAACTTGAGCTCTATTTAGGACTGGGTTTCCGTTTCCTTCTAAATTCTAAGTCTCTTTCATTCTAGTAGTCCCCTTGCGTCTTAGTGGCATAATCGCCTTGCTTGGAGTGAATTGATTAAAAAAATGTATATATATATGATTGATTTGAATTTTACCACTTATCAACCTTTTGCAGTTTATTTATTTCTATTTTTAGACTGTGAGAACTTTTGGGCGATAATAATGATTTAGTGATACAAGGCTTACTAATTAACCCATAGCTGGAAGGAGATTAGGTGGGTTCATACCTTTCGCAAGGGTATTTGCGCGTAAAAGAATATAACGAACCCAACTGGAATTCGAACCCCTGATTTCCCATTCCGAGACGTTATCTATTACCCCAACCGCACATTGAAACTTAGAGCACCTGCTAACCCCATGCAGTCACCCATCTAGGTACTGACGACGCTCAATGTTGCTTAACTTCGGTGATCGCACGAAAATCGGTGTTACAGCGTGATATGGTCGTAAGTCGGGTACCTGTGTGTAAAGATGGAATATGAGAAAAAGGGAGATGCGAGAGAGAGAGAGAGAGAGAGAGAGAGAGAAAGAAAGAAAGAGGGGGAAAGAGAGGGAGAGAGGAAAAGGGAGAGAAGTGAGGAAATCGAGAAGCGAAGAAAAAAGTAAAAAAGTGTATGGAAAATGAATGACGAAGTAAATGAATCTTTCTCTGTCTATACTCTTTGTTTTTCTTTCTTTCTTTCTTTCTTTCTCTTTTCCTTTTTCCTTTCTTTTGTCTTTATTCTTTCTTTCTTTCTCTTTTTCTTTTTCCTTTCTTTTGTCTTTATTCATTCTTTCTTTCTCTTTTACTTTTTCCTTTCTTTTGTCTTTCTTTCTTTCTTTCTCTTTTACTTTTTCCTTTCTTTTGTCTTTATTCTTTCTTTCTTTCTCTTTTACTTTCTCCTTTCTTTTGTCTTTCTTTTTTCTTTCTTTCTTTCTTTCTCTTTTACTTTTTCCTTTCTTTTGTCTTTATTTGTTCTTTCTTTCTTTTCATTCCTTTATATTCAGTTTTTCTTTCTTTAATCTTTTTATTTTGCCTTTACAATCACATCGCAGCTAACCACACACACACACACGCACACACACCCACACACACACACACACACACACACATATATATATATATATATATATGTGTATATATCTTCATGTATTCGTTTAATTATATATCTATGAACCTCGACATCGAAGCGCAAATACGCTCACGCACATACATGCGTGCGCAAGTACTCATGTGAACATGTTCACAATGATACAGACATACACACAATGGCACACACATACACTCATATGTTCGCCCCCTCACTGTAAAACCCAAAGCTTATTTTATTCAGATTTCTCGTGGGACAAATTGTCTTACATCTGCCACAGTTTCGACCTGTAACAGATGTTTCTAGAACAATAAAGTGGTTTAAGGTCGAACTGATTGGTCACAAAGATAGGAAAACGAAGGTTGGTTTGCTTGACAAAGTTGGTTCGAGAGTAGCATTTATAAAACCGCTGAACGTTTGATTTAACCAGTAGGCTGACCACCGTGCACAGTGAACAAAATTCATGTTGTTGTGATTTTTTTTTAACCTTCCGTTCAGTACCGTATTTAGGCATTAAGAGACCCCTGGGCTAACAGAATTGGGGAGCACATTCAATATGCATGTTCGTTTTGCCTCAGATACGTTTTTTGATCTCATTTGTTTCAAATTAGTTCAAAGGAGCCCCATTAGATCTGAAAATGAACAATCTAATAGGAGTAGATCGGTTTGCCTATCGTCCGGTTCAAACTCCTCCCCAGTCTTTTGAACAAGATTAAAGGTTTATCCCTTATCTCCTGTTTAGGGTTGGGTTTCCGGATCCTTCAACGCTGTACTTACATCTCAGTCAGAATTCAGTAACTGTTATTTTTTTCTCCTCCTCCAATAGGAGTAGATAGGTTTACCTATCGTCCGGTTCACACTCCTCCCCAGTCTTTTGAACATAAGTAGAGGTTTATCCCTTATCTCCTGTTTAGGGTTGGGTTTCCGGTTCCTTCAACGCTGTACTTCTTACGTCTCAGTCAGAATTCAGTAACTATTATTTTTTTTCTCCTCCTCCAATAGGAGTAGATAGGTTCGCCTATCGTCCGGTTCATACTTCTCTCTGTTTTTTTGGGCAAGAGTAGATGTTTAACACTTGTTTCCTGTTTAGGGTTTCCGGTTCCTTATAAAGTCTACTTCAACTCTATACTTCTTCGTCTACGTCTGAATTTTTTTTTTTCCCCTAATTATTTTTTCTCCTCCTCCAATGGGAGTAGATAGGTTCGCCTATCGTGTGGCTTATACCCCTCCCCGGTCTTTTGAACAGGAGTAGAGGTTTAACCCTTGTTCCTTGTTTAGGATTCGGTTTCCGGTTCCTTCTAAAATCTACTTCAGCGTTATACTCCTAACGCTTGTCCTTTCCTACTCTACAGAGTAACCCTCTGTCTCGAGTGGCTCTTGGGGCTTCTATTCAGTGTCTCCGCCGTATATTGGGTATCCGGTGGTTAATGTACGTGAGAGACACTGATATCGAAAGCAGTCAGTCTCTGGTGCTTCAGTACTGGTTACGATAGAGTGGTCATGTGGTTAGGATCCAGAGCCAGCTTCTGTACAGTGGGTTGGTCGAAGACAAAAGACCAACGCACACGCGGAAATTGAGGTATAAAGGTTGCACAAAGGAAGGCAGCATCATGCAAAAGGACCGGGAAAAACTCGCTCTGGGTTATTCCCTCTGAAAATCAAGAGAGATGTTAATTCTTCTGAGACTACTAACATATACTGTTTATTTATTTATCTTTTGAAACAGCGCGAAATTACATCTACTTAATAAAGAGAGAGCACATCTTTATTAAGTTTCTCGAATGTGTAGGCCGTTACACGAAATATACACTGTTTAAAAAAAAAACCCAAAATAAACATCATCTACTCAGATCGGAATTTTGATGGTCAATCGAATATCAACACTGGTGTCAATTGATTCTTTACCTATTCCTTTCTACGCCCTCCTGTGTGTGCTGGTCAGAAACAGTGGGACGGTATGAGCACTGCGACTTCGGGCATTGCGAAATTATTACTGTCTCGTGATACGGCCAGCCTGGCATGTTGCCAAGAAACTGCAGTCTACATATAGACTATAATATATAGATGTGCGTTGTTGTCAGTGTATCAATAGGTCCGTAGCGAGACACAGTGATTAGCTCAATTTTGATCTGAATTTTTCACTGCTCACGATTTTCAGGCTACTTTAATGCAGCCATCTGGAGTGGAAATTTCCAGTCAAAATGATCACTACAAAAATCCCGGTTTTAAAATTGAAAAAAAAAAAAATTATTGCAAGTAGATGTTTACCGCGTTTCAAAAAAAAAAAAAAAAAGTTTATTATTCTTGTGTTGCAAGTTATTGTCCGTTATCTGTTAATGGCTCGCTAGGAACTGATAAGGATATTTTGCAAGTATGAAATTATTCCGTCAGATTTGCCACCCTTGATCCTGCCAATCCATTGCTCTCACTTACGTGCTAATACCCTTGCCAAAGGTATGAATCCTCTTCTCCCCACCAGCTACGGGTAAATAGCAGGACAGGCCGGGTTCTGTAGCCTTGGATGGCAATTGGTCTACCGCAGAAATAAATGGTAACCTACTGCGGGAAAAATTGCCTCGTCAGTCATGTATCGAAAGATATATGATCGCCTAAGCGTCTATCACGCATGACAAATAACTGACTGATCTATCTATCTATCTATCTATCTATCTAAGTCTGTTCATTATCTTTCAGTAATGGATAGCGGCTCGGATTGAGGAATCGGAGAGCTGAGTTCGAATTCCAGTCGAATCCATTATATTCACGTAATAATATTACTATTGTATTACGTGCTAATACCCTTGGGAAAGGTATAAATACTCTTCTTCTCTCCCCAGCTATGGGTAGATAGAAGGACAGGAATGGTGCACTATGGGTAGTAAAGTTTATTGTAATGGATATTGGGTGGGCAATAATGGTTATTTTTCAAGTTACTCTTACTTAAATTCCTCATCTTTATTATGACATTCATAATGTTTCGGCCATTGTATACTCCAATGTTCTTCAGACAAATAACATCGAAATTTCAAACGAAACACTTTATTTAGTCCACGTGAGTAAATTGTTCTAGTTCCATGTGTCATGTCTTTTCTGGCTATCTCCGTTTCAGTTAATTCCCTTTAGATGGCAACTGGTCTATCGCAGAAAGAAATGGCGGGAAAAAATGGTCTATCGCAGAAAGAAATGGCGGGAGAAAAATCTGCCGCGTCAGTCATGTATCAAAAGGAGTCAGTCAGTAGTTCACTACCGACTGTTCGGTTGAACTCTCTTCCTACGGACAGGAGGAACCCGAAGGAGGCTACGCCGAAGGGCGGAGTCTCCTTCGGGGAGGTTAAACCGGCCCTGAACCCGTTTATACGGGTTCAATGGGCATATTTTTGGCCAAGCCCACGGGCTCGGAATGCCCACGTTAAAAAGGCCTTGTGCCACATGGCACCCTCGTGGGGAGGGGATGACTGAATATCGTCATGTATCAAAAGATACATGATCGCCTAAGCTTGTATCACGCATGGTACATAACAGACTGACTGTACTTGTGAGAACAAATTTTTGTATTTCTTTAAGGCATAGGCTACTTCATTGAATCTATCGGAATCTTTTCCAATCAAGCCGAGGGCTGCAAATTACAATTGGAATTACTGATGATCTTCATGTGCTATATTTTTGAATTTTCCATTTCTAGATTCTTGTATTTTGGTAGTTTTTGAGATCTTCAAAGATACATTATAATCTGCAGGGACTGTCATGTCAATAAGAAATTTTGTGGTCTTTGATCACGATGTCTGGGCGATTAGATTTGATTGTTCTGTCTGTGTGTATTTTAAAGTCCCATAAAGTTGTTATAGCCCGTATGTCAATAGCCGGGTCTGAGTGGTGTTCTCATAGAAATTGCAGATTTTCCAGTGCAGTTATTGGCCTACCATGTTATAATAATAATAATAATAATAATAATATTGTCATCCTCTCCAACTCTTACATTGCCAAATTACCAGCCATGATAGTAGTTGTGCAATGAATTCAGCTTAAAATGGGCAAAATAATCCACACTTTCACCAAAACGAAGGGTCCAAATTATGGTTCTATGGGATGGAGGCTATTCTGAAAGTGGAATTATTGTAAAAGTAGGTTGTAGTGAAACAATTGTTTATTGTAACAACTTTATTCTTATCATTCCCCGTCGCATCTAGGCAGTAATCAAATGTCAGAAATGGCATCATATCTTTTTCCACTGATCATTTTTGTAAATTAAGATCAAACACATTAAATAGATAAAGCCCTTTATAAGGTGTGAGCTGTACTTGTAAGTACCATTTTTTGTATTTCTTTAAGGCATAGGCTACCAGGAATCCTTTCAACGATTCTGTCGGAACATTTACCAAGACGATGGATCCAACTTCAACTGGAATTATTGATGTCTTCATGTGCCTCATTTTGGAAATTTCAGCTTCAAGATCCTTTTATTTTGATAGTTTTTTTTTGATGATCTTCAAAGGTTCATTACTGTCTACAGGATCTGCCATGTCGATAAGAAAGCCCATTCTGTTTTTATGATCTTTGATCACGATGTCTGGGCGATTAGATTTGATTGTCCTGTCTGTGTGTATTGTAATGTCTGTCCCATAAAATTATTATAGGTGATGTTTATATACAAATGTTATGCAGTTGCCTTCTCATAAAAGTTGCAAATTTTCCACTGCAGATATTGGCCCACCCAGTTGTTGTTGTTACTACTACTACTACTACTACTACTACTACTACTACTACTACTACTACTGATGAATGCAAATGCCAGGGCCAGAATGGTCAGTGATTGGTTATCAGAAATCTATCAAACACAACTGGAATTATTGATGTCCTCATGTGCCACATTTTTTATATTTACACTTCAAGATCCTTGTATTTTTATAGTTTTTTGAAGATCTTCAAAGGTACATTACCATCTATAGAGACTGTCGTGTCAGTAAGAAAGCATTTTCTGTTTTTTTGGTCTTTGATCACAATGTCTGGGCGATTAGATTTGATTCTTCTGTGTGTATTGTAAAGGCCCATAAAATTATTACAGGTCCTATCTCTGTAACCGGACCTGGCTGATGTTAATACCAGTTTCTTGCAGTTTCCTTCCCGTAAAAGTTGCATATTTTGCAGTGAAGATATTGGTCCACTCTATCAATGCCGAGTTTTATATTCATTTATATGCAGTTGGTGCTAACACCCTGCAACCTGATACAAGATGGTCACTTGTTTCTGAATATTTATCACAGATTCTGCGTTTCGGGTTAACAATTTTTCAGTATGTGTGCTTGGTAATTTCTAGTTGGCAAGCATTGGTCCTGTGCAGCAAGAATAAAACGTTCAGTTTCAGCATTTAACCCTGCCTTACGTAACCACTGATGGATATGAGTTTGTCTACATCAGATTTTATTGTCGTAGAACCATGAGCTTATTCAATCATTATCTTAAGAATTAAGTTTCATCAGAAATTCCAAATAGGAAAATAGTGAAATTTTCACAAGTTAAAACTAGTTATTATTATTATTATTATTATTATTATTATTATTATTATTATTATTATTTCCTTTTATTTCTAATGTGTACTCATTTCTTTCCGGGTCCCACCCAGAGACCTAAGGTTAGAAATGGCATCATGACATTCTCCACTGTCCAATAAAAAAAAACAAAACACAAACATATTTTACATAGATAAAGCCCTTCGTAAGCTGTGGGCTGTACTCGTGAGAACAATTTTTTGTATTTCTTTAAGGCATGGGCTTCCAGGAATCCCTTCAATGAGTCTACTGGGATCTTTTCCAACCAATCCGAGGGCTCCAACTAAACAAGGATTGTTGATGTTCCCATGTGCCACATTTTTGAGATTTCGATTTCATTATTATTATTATTATTATTATTATTATTATTATTATTATTATTATTATTATATGTGTATGTTATGTTTCCTGCTTTGTTTCCTGTAGAGCCAGGTCCAAACTATGGTCCTTAAGCCCTGTAGGAAAATTATCATTTAATTGATAGTACTTTTCTTTGTATATGGGATGTTCCTAGCAGGGTGATCATCTGGGCAACTTGTATGTTGATGTTACCAGTGACACTGTTAGTAAAATTGTCCATTCCTTTTCTCACGAGGTCCAGAGCCGCGATTACTATTGGTACAGTCTCAGTCTTTATTCCCCACATCCTGTTAATCTTGATCTCCAGGTCCTTGTATTTGGACAGTTATTATTATTATTATTATTTCCTTTGATTTCTGGCATTTACAAATTTCTTTCCGGGTCCCACCCAGGGACCTAAGGTTACAAATGGCATAATGACACTTTCCACTGACAAAAAAAAAAAAAAAAAAAATACATAGATAAAGCCCTTCGTAAAGTGTGGGCTGTACTTGTGAGAAGATTTTTTTGTATCTCTTTGAGGCATGAACTTCCAGGAATCCCTTCAATTAGTCTATTATTATTATTATTATTATTATTATTATTCCTTTGTTGTATTCTCATTTCTTTCCGGGTCCCAACCAGGGATCTAAGGTCAGAAATAGCATCATAACATCTTTCACTGATAAAAAAAACAAAAAAAAAAAACAGCCTAAAATCACACACATTTTACATAGATAAAGCTCTTGGTCAAATGTGATCTGTAATAGTAAATACAATATTTTTGTATTTCTTTAAATCATGGGCTACCAAGAATCTGATGGTAGAAATTTCACCAATTTTACTAATAAGCACCTGATAGGTCACTGTACTAATTTCCACCTGACAAATTATTTTACATGGCTTTAAACATGTTATTATTATTATTATTATTATTATTATTATTATATCCTTTGATTTCTGGTGTACATTCATTTCTTTCCGGGTCCCAACCAGAGAGCTAAGTTCAAAAATGGCATCATGACATTTTCCACTGCATTTTTTGAATGAAAGAAAAAACTACAAAAAGCCTAAGATCACACAGAGTTTTACATAGATAAAGCTCTTCTTCTTTTTCTTCTTCATCATCATTAGTTATTATTATTATTAAACTAATTATTATTATTGTTAACTAGTTGTTATTATTATTAAACTAGATATTATTATTATTATTATTTCTTCTTTCTCACGTTTTAAGTTTTATATATCAGAGTGAATCAAAGCTTCTTTCATGAGTATTAAAAAGACGAATGGTATCTAATGACATTAGGTGTAATGTTTACTTTCATGCTGATGTAATTCAGTCATGGGTAAACCCCAGTCCGTATCCGGTTTTTCTTTCTGAATAGTACACTAAATTTCATGATGAAAATAACGTTTATAAAAATGTTGTCCTCACTTGTTCACCCACATTCTCTCTCACATAACCGCACATATAAACAATGATTAACTACAATGTTTCTAGAATTTTTCGAGAAGGTAACTTTTTCCGTATTTTAAACCATTGACATTTTTTTTTCTAGGGAAGATCATACGTGTAAACATCTTTCGTTTTAGTAACAGGAAACGTTCATAACATCTTATCTCCATTTCTAAGGCAGATGTTTACGTGTATCGTTTCCTGTAGCGAAAATGGCTGAAGTAACTTTTTATAAAATATTATTTCATCTCAAATAAGGCAACAAAACCGCCTGCAGGGTGGGTAGTGAGTGTGAAAGAATATATAAAAAAGGAAAAAATATATTAAGGAGCGGGAACAATAAAAGAACAGAAATTAAGAAAACAGACGATAACGATTGACATTGCATTTAGATTTTTGAAGATTATGCTTAACTAGAAAGCAAGAAGCCGGAAAGAGAGTGAGTTCCATAAGCGAGAAGTGCAAGAAAAGAAACTGTTGACATAGAACTTACGGTTGTATCTCATCATTTCAACTGTAAAATGATGAGACCTCGCTGTCAATCGAGTACTGCGCTTAAATGTATCTAGCCTAGTCTAGTCTAATCTAGTTAAAGAGTTCACAATTAGCATTAGTAAGTATTTATAGACGGAGGGAAGCTACGGTGGGAAAGTGACTGAAGTTGAGATGCCAGGACAGAAGCAATAACATTGCAGATTTTATCAAGAATCTGTAAATATTTAGCAGGGGCACCAGATCATATATGGCAGCTATATTCTAAGCATGGACAAATGGTAGATTTATAAATATGTAAGATAGAGTCTGGCAAGAAAAATTGTTTAGCACGACACAGTGAACCAACTTTTCTAGCAGCAGATTTAGCAATTGATTCAATTCAATATAGACTTTCTACTTTATGAAAACGTTAGACCGAGAAAACGCAACTAGTTACACTCCTGAGGGTTGGCATTAGCCATACTGATGGAAGGCAGAATGGATTTTCTCAGATGATTAATAGAGAACTGTTTCGTCTTTGGAGGCATCAAAATTGATTTTTTTTTATCGTTTCACCCCAAGCAAGGCGGGAAGCCACTAGCAGGCAAGGGGTTACAGAGAGTTGGAGCGAGAGCAAATAGGAGTGATAGAAGAAAGGATGAAGAGAAGGATAGGGGATAGATCAAGGCATCTGGAGACGTCGATTCACATTGCATTTGAATAGTTGGAGATTATAGCTATCAGGAAAACAGGAAAAGGGGAGGGAGTTCCACAGGCGAGAGGTGCGAGACATGAAGCTATTGGGGTAGAAGAGACGGCTACATTTAACAGTTTCGACAGTGAGAAGTTGTGAGCGAGATGCCGGCCAATAGAACGCTTAAATTCATGAAGTCTGGGAACCAGAGAAAGCAGCTCATCGGAGCTGTTACCATGAAAGTATTTGTAAAAAAGACAGAAGGAGGCGACGGAACGGCTGTGAGAGAGCGACTGCAGACGAGATGCCAGATCAGGGCCGATTACATTGCATATCCGTCTCTGGATGTTATCAAGAACATTGATACAAACAGAAGGGGCACCGGACCATATATGGCAGCAATACTCCATAAGCCATTGCTTGCTCCAGTTAACAACAGAATTTAGGTCATTTTTTTTTAGATCAGCTGCCAATTTAACCTTATCGGACCGATTAGACTTACTATTAAGATAGGAGTAAATACCTTCAACAAAGAATTACCTTTAACTCATCTTATTTCATTTTGTTTAATAGTTCAGCCTGGTGGATGCGCAGATGGCTCAATGTTTAGAGGCTCGGAAGAAAAAATCGTTGAGTCGAGATCGAATTCCTTTCGGGATCGTTACATCCACTTTGGGAAAGGTATGAATCCATCCCTTCTCCCTCCCAGTAATGGGTTAAATGGGTGGGAGACAGGCTACACTCTTGACGTGGTTGGCAACCGGGGTAGGAGAAGGACGACCCCGAATTCACAAACGGTAAAACTATAATTAACACACACTCCGCAGTAGGTTGGCGACGTGACAAACAAAATTGGGCCTAAATAGATAGACTTGCCCGGAAACGAGCAGCCATACTGACGATGAGAAATCTTAAAGTCGAAACATCTCTGTCGATGAGTGTGGCGAGCTTTGTGATGTCATATCTCAGGCGGTAAACTTGGGAACTTCGAAGTGGTGTAAGGGTTAGCAAGCTTGTCTCGTTAAGTCAGATACGTCTGAATAGTGAGTTCAATCCTTACTGTTCAATCCACCGGTGCTCCATACTTTCGGCCTTGTGCCACATCTAATCTATGCTTAGAAAATCACCTCAGGCGGTAAAATGATCGAAACGGGTTACTCATAGCTGATCTATTTTTTTTTCTTTAAATGCCAAAATATTTTGCTAACGTATTTTTGGAGGTGACGGCTTTTGGATTTTACTTCGTAAACTTCCGCTGCTCGTGTAAAATTGAACAAAAGGCAAAAAAGATCCGAATGGATTTGCTGTCACTTGTTCCCGTGGAATAAATTTTTAATTCCATTTAGTTTCCCAAGATTTCCCCACAACAAATTGTGTAATTTGTCCTGTGAAAAGAAATGGACCTTCTTCTTCCGTTTTATTTTAAGCTTGAAGAACTACAATCGACCTAATTCAACTTTTATTTTCCTACAAACAACAACTGTAATTGCAAAAACAATAGTGACTACTAAAGAAACACACCTTCTTGGCAAATAAGACGTTTCTTTGCATTTGTTTGGTTGCAATTCAAGGATGTTTCAGGAGTGGCAAGGAGCTTGGACGGATTTTCTTTGTCCTGCGATTGACCAAACACAGGCAGACGAATAATTTGGAAAACAAAACATCTCCTCCTCTCTGCACCTCTTACAAAAAAAAAAAAATTTTTTTGAAAAAAAAAAAAAAAATAAGCATTTTTATGGTCTTTGTTTTGAATTTTGCGTTTTTCTTTTTCTTTTATTATCATTTTTCTTTCATTTAGGTTTTCTTTCTTTCTTTCTTTCTTTCTTTCTTTCTTTACCCATATCTTTTATTTCTATACATTTCTTTTTCTATTTCTTTTTAATGATATCTCCTCTTCCATTTCTTTCTTTCTTTCTTTCTTTCTTTCTTTCTTTAACCTCACTTCTTCCTTTTTCCGTTCATTTTATTTTCTCTCGTCCTTTCTCCAATCTATTCTTTCTTTCTTTCTTTCTTTCTTTCTTTTTTTCTTTCTTTCTTTTCTTTTCTTTCTTTCTTCTTTCTTTCTTTCTTTCTTTCAGTGTCCCGTCATAAAGAAAAATCCCATAATTTTATTTGCTTTCGTCCGTTCTTTCTTTTTTTCTTTCTTTTTTTCTTTCTTTCTTTCTTTCTTTCTTTCTGTCCCGTCACTTCTTCCTTTCCCATAATTTTATTTACTTTCGTTCTTTCTTTCTTTCTTTCTTTCTTTCTTTCTTTCTTTCTTTCTTTCTTTCTTTCGGACTTTTACTTGTTTGGTTTTTATTTTTCCTTTTTGGCTAAATGGTTTTCTTTCTTTAATTTATTTACTCTGTTTTTTCTTTCTTTCATTGTTTTTTGTTTCTTTATTTCTTTATACTCATTTTTTTTTTTTACTTTTTTTCATTCTTTCTTTTTTTATTTTCTTTCTTTCATTCTTTCTTTCTTTTTCTTTCTTTCATTCTTTATTTATATGTTTTTATTCTCTTTCTTTCTTTTACTTTATTTCTTTCATTCTTTCTTTCTTTCTACTTCACAATCTGCTTACTTTTTAACTCTCCCTTTAATTGTTCTCTTTCTTTTTCTTTTTTCTTGCTTCTCTCATTCTACCATTTTCCTTCCCTTCTACTTTGGCTTCTTTCTTTCTTTCTTTCTTTATTTCATTCTTTCTTTTTTACTCTCTTTCTTTCTTTTTTTCTATTTTCTTTATTTCTTTACTCTCTTTTTTATTTCTTTACTCTCTTTCATTCATTTATTCATTCATTCATCCCTTATTTATTTATTTAATCACTTCCTTTTTTCTTTGCCTGCATTCGTTTTTTTAAACATTTTATTATCTTTCTTTCTTCAAAAGAAATAACGAAAATTTCATCAATTTTTATTTTGTTGAATTTTAGTCTATAGGACTCATTCCAGAAAATAGGTAAAATCAAGTAGAAAATGGTGTGTACACACACACACACACGCACACACACATTTATTGTACATTGATTGGGTGTATATAACTTATAGAAATTTTCTAAGTGTATCTTAGATGTGGCACGAGGCCAAAAGTATACAGTGAGGATCGAACTCACTACTCAGTCGTAATTGATTTAGCGAGAATTGATTTATTTCAGTTAATATCTATCTATTTATCTATCTATCTATCTATTTCAGTCAGTTAATATCTATCTATCTATCTATCTATCTATCTATCTATCTATCTATCTATCTATCTATCTCAGACTTTTCATATACAAGTTTGATACATATAAATACATCTCTGTTACCTTAGGTATTCACCTTTCAGTTTCAAACAGACAGGGTAGAATGAATTTTCTTCTGGATGAGAAAAATTTCCCTTCTCCGGGACATCCTTATTTCAACCACTTTTATTATTATTATTATTATTATTATTAAATAAAACGTTTTCAAAATGAAACGTTTAATCATAAGAATGATCGTAGCCTGAAATAAAAATGTACCAGTTTGTCTCCCATACTCACCCTTCATAAAAAAAAAGTGAATAGAATAATCATCCTGGCCCGTTTATTTAAAGCTCAAAGCTAGTTTAATTATTTGTTCATGTGTAAATTCATTTGTGTCAATGCAACACATATTTTAAAAGTGTACAACGTCCTCGACCGATCCCAAATGTGGTCACACCAAGAGAAAACGAAACGGATGTGTAGGAATGAATTAATGGCTGTATAAGTGACGGGCAGGATAAGAAGGCATATATTCGTATACGTTCTTTAGCCAATAAAAACTAAAAATGTCGTGTGTTTACTTTCAAAGCAGAATGTTTTATAGAGGCGCGAAACAAACATTTTCCCGCCACAACTGTTCTATTTTTAGTTTTATTTTTAATTGTAACCTATATTTGAATTACACACCGTCCGCCTTGTTTCGGTATATTTTCAATGAATTTACAGCTTAAAGCAAAGTTTCCCAAACCTTTTTTTCCGTCATCGTCCACTTTTACACTAAAAGTTTTTCCAGCGCCCAACAGTATAGTAAATATTGAAAAGCAGAAATATTATATTTTGACGGGCACATTTCCTGCTTTCATAAATTCGAAATAGTCAATGTTATAGAACCAGTAAAAACAATTTTATATTAGATAAATATTGTCTTGTGGTCACTTCCTAATTTTACTGTCGAAGTTGTTCTTGGTCTTCCCTTATCTATCTATCTATCTATCTATCTATCTATCTATCTATCTATCTATCTATCTATCTATCTCAGTCTGTTCATTATCTATCTATCTATCTATCTATCTATCTATCTATCTATCTATCTATCTATCACAGTCCCTCCATATCTATCTGTCTATATTCATTAATATCTATCTCACTCTATTCATATTTATCTATCTCATCCTCTTCATATATGTCTATCTATCTAGCTATCCATCTCACTCTATCCATGTCTGTCTCACCCTATTCATATCTACCTACATATCTATCTATCTATCTATCTATCTATCTATCTATCTATCTATCTATCTATCTATCTCAGTAAGTTAATATCTATCTATCTATCTATCTATCTCATCTATCTAATATCTATCTATCTATCTATCTATCTATCTATCTATCTATCTATCTATCTATCTATCTATCTATCTCAGTAAGTTAATATCTATCTATCTATCTATCTATCTATCTATCTATCTATCTATCTATCTATCTATCTATCACAGTCCCTCCATATCTATCTGTCTATATTCATTAATATCTATCTCACTCTATTCATATTTATCTATCTCATCCTCTTCATATATGTCTATCTATCTAGCTATCCATCTCACTCTATCCATGTCTGTCTCACCCTATTCATATCTACCTACATATCTATCTATCTATCTATCTATCTATCTATCTATCTATCTATCTATCTATCTATCTATCTATCTCAGTAAGTTAATATCTATCTATCTATCTATCTATCTATCTATCTATCTATCTATCTCAGTAAGTTAATATCTATCTATCTATCTATCTATCTATCTATCTATCTATCTATCTATCTATCTATCTATCTATCTATCACAGTCCCTCCATATCTATCTGTCTATATTCATTAATATCTATCTCACTCTATTCATATTTATCTATCTCATCCTCTTCATATGTGTCTATCTATCTAGCCCATCTCACTCTATCCATGTCTGTCTCACCCTATTCATATCTACCTACATATCTATCTATCTATCTATCTATCTATCTATCTATCTATCTATCTATCTATCTATCTATCTCAGTAAGTTAATATCTATCTATCTATCTATCTATCTATCTATCTATCTATCTATCTATCTATCTATCTATCTATCTCAGTAAGTTAATATCTATCTATCTATCTATCTATCTATCTATCTATCTATCTATCTATCTATCTATCTATCTATCTATCACAGTCCCTCCATATCTATCTGTCTATATTCATTAATATCTATCTCACTCTATTCATATTTATCTATCTCATCCTCTTCATATATGTCTATCTATCTAGCTATCCATGTCTGTCTCACCCTATTCATATCTATCTATCTATCTATCTATCTATCTATCTATCTATCTATCTATCTATCTATCTATCTATCTATCTATCTCGGGTTAACACAATTTTTCAATATGTGTGGTTGATAATTTCTAGTTAACAAGCAATGGTCCTGTACAGCAAGAATAAAACCTTCAGTTTCAGCTTTCAACCCTGCACTACGTAGCCAATGACGGTTATGGGTTTTGTCTACGTCAGCTTGTTTGGTACGGGCAGAGTATTGACCATGAAGCGGTTTATCTTGCCATTGTTTCTGTATCTGGTCGGTTGCATTTCTCTTTGCTTTCTTTTTTAAGTATTTTGCAGCTTCAGCCGGTCTATTGTGCTTTACTTGTATTTCTGCGCCCATTTGAAACTCCATTTTGAATTTGTTAGCTTATTATTATTATTATTATTATTATTATTAAATATTTAAATGAAACGTTTAACCATAAGAATGATTGCAGCCTGAAATAAAAATGTTCCAGAAAAAATAAAGAAAAAAAAACAAAAACTGTCGTGTCCCGTTTATTTAAAGCTCAGAGTTTAATTATTTGTTCAAGTCTAAATTCATTTGTGTCAATACAATTTTTCATCCGAAAAAAAAAAGTTATTTTGTCTAAAGAACTATTTGAATGTTAATGACCGTTCTCAATACTATAGAAAATACCAAAATATTCGTTGTTTGATCGGATATTTATATCTTATTTAGGAATGTGAACCAGTTATCCACATCTAACCAATTTTTTTTATATACAGGTTCTTTGCATATCTCATTTGAATATTTTTTTTCGGGTAGCATATGTTAAAATACTTTTTTAATCCTCAAAATCTCATAGCGTTCACCAAAATTTCCATCGCCCATCCAACAGTTGAAATCGCCCACCGGTGGCTGATATCGCCCAGTTTGAAAAACCCTGATCTACAAGGTGTGTAAAAAGAAGAGTGATGTATTGCTATGTGATATCATTCCTCTTGTATATGGTAGTGAATCTCTCCACAGATGAAAAGACAACTGGTGGCAACAAAAAAGTGGTTCTCTACAGGATATTGAGGATTCCATGGGCGAAGTGAGTCAGCAACGGGGAAATCTTAAACTATAAGAACAGTTGAAATTTCTTGAATATATAATGAGGACGGCTGGTTTGGAAAACTTAACACTCAAAAGGCAGATCGAGGGCAACATAGCCAGAGAAAGGCAGGAAGCCACTGACCTGACGCGATTTTTGTAAATGGATGGTGGAACAGAGTTTAGGTTTGGCAACGGGGAAAAAAAGCTGCTAAAGGCCACGATGAATAGGAAGTTGTGGAGAACCATGATCACCATCACGATCATCAGACTTAACACCAGCAGACCTTTTCTTGTAGGGGAGTACTGAAAAATCTTGTTTACAGGTTCAAACCGAAATCAGTTCCTGGATTAAAACAAGCAATTTCTCATAGAATTTCTGAAATTAATATAGAAATATATAAATGTCAGCAAATAATTTTTGGTTCTTGGTCTTTCCTTATCCGAAAAAAGAAAAGAAATTACAGAAGGTAGAGACGGAGAGTGTGAAGAAAGGACTAAGCATAAACTACAAGAAGACAGAATCCATGGTCATCTGTAAGAGGATGAGCCCGAAATGCGATTTGCAGGTCGGGAACACTAGAATCAAGCAGACGCGGAAGTTTAAATATCTGGGAAAAGTCTTGACAGAGGACCCTCGGCTTCTAATTCCGTTGGACCATGAAAACAAGGTACATATGAATCGGGAAATGTGCCTATGTGGATTTATAAGAAATGATTTTATAAAAACACCTACGCTATCGATAAATACAGGGAGGGTATATTTCTTTATCAATTTTGTGGCCGCTTCCAGATCTTACGTTATTTAAATGGGATGATTTTTCTCTACTTCTGAACATGTGAGTGATAAGTGTAAGAAAAAGCGTCGATCTTTTTTAATTTCACTGTGATGACACTCGGGAAGTTCAAGTTGTGGGCGTGTCTCTTTCTTTCTTTGGCCCTTCTTTTTTTTGGACTTTTTTTTTTTTGCATTTCTTTCATTGAACTTTCTTTTACTTGCTTTTCTTTCTGGCCTTTTTTTTGTTTGCCTTTCTTTCTCTTGACCTTCTTTTTCTTTAATTTTTCTTTTGTCTTTCTTCCTTTCGTAGACTTGTCTCTCTCACTCTCTTTCTTTATTTCGACTTCTCTTTCTCTTTTATTTTGTTGTTTCTTTCTTTTTTAATTTCTAACTTAACCTCTTTCTTTCTTTCTTTGGTTTTACTTTCTTTCTTTCTTTCTTTGGCTTTACTTTCTTTCTTTCTTTCTTTCTTTCTTTCTTTCTTTGGCTTTCTTACTTTCTTTCTTTCTTTCTTTCTTTCTTTCTTTCTTTGGCTTTACTTTCTTTCTTTCTTTCTTTCTTTCTTTCTTTCTTTCTTTTTTCTTTCTTACTGAAATTACTAAAAACAGAAGGCAACCCTAAGAAACAACAGTAGAAAAGAAAGCCTTTGGAGGAAAGAAATTACTAAAAACAGAAAAGGCAAGCCTAAGAGTAGACAAAAAGGTGGGGGGAGTGAGTGAGTGAGTGAGCAACCCCAATAAAGAAAGACAGAAAGGAAGCCTTTGCAAGAAAGAAAGAAAGAAAGAAAGAAAGAAAGAAAGAAAGAAAGAAAAGAAAGCCTTGGAAGAAAGAAAAGAAAGTACTAAAAACGAATGCAACCCCAAGTAAGAGACAAGATAGAAAAGTACTAAAGACAGAAGAGAGAACGATAGAAAGAGAGAAAGCAACCCTGAGAAAGAAAGGCAGAAAATTAGTGTTTGAAAGAAAGAAAGAAAGAAAGAAAGAAAGAAAGAAAGTAAGTACTAAAAAACCGAAGGCAACCCTAAGAAAGAGAAGCAGAAAGGAATACTAAGAAAGAAAAAGAAAGAAAGAAAGAAAGAAAGAAAGAAAGAAAGAAAGAAAGTAAGTCTTTGGAAGAAAGAAA
>CAHIKZ030002919.1:0-65000 GCA_903632075.3 Acanthosepion pharaonis | reverse complement strand
ATTTTTAAAAACATGCGCGGACGCGCTCTATTGCAGTTATTTTAGAATTTTCAATTTAACTCTTGTCGGTATGGAATTTTTGCAAAACAAGTGTTTCAATATAAACATAAGACAACTGGAAAGAACCAGTATAAAAATAAATAAACACAATATGTCTATATTAGTCAATTAAACATGTCTGAATGAAGATATGCCACCTAAATTATATATATATATATATATATATATATATATATATATATCAATATGACATATATATATATATATATATATATATGACATATATATATATCAATATGACATATATATATATCAATATGACATATATATCAATATGAAGATATATATATATATATATACATATATATATATATATAAAATATGACATATATGTGTGTTGATAGATATATATATATATATCAATATGACATATATATATATGACATATATATATATATATATATATATATATATATATAAATATATATATATATATATATAATATATATATATATATATATATATATATATATATATAAAAATATATATATATATATATATATAAATATGACATATATGTGTGTTATATATATATATATATATATATATATATATATATATATATATATATATATATATATATCAAGAAACAATATTGGGGGAAAATGTATGACAAAGTCTAAAAATGTTTTCGTGTGACGCGTTTCATACTTTTAAAGCCACAGACCAATGAAGTCCTAAAGGACGAAACGAGTCACGTGTACCTTTTCCCCATATATATATATATATATATATATATATATATATATATATATATATATATATATATGTGTGTGTGTGTGTGTGTGTGTGTACATTAGATACATTATATATATATTTATATATGTCTATGTACATAAAATACATTATATATGTGTGTGTGTGTACGTTAGATACATTATATATATGTGTGTGTACATTTGATACATTATGTGTGTGTATGTGTACATTAGATATATTATATATGTGTGTGTATGCGCATTAGATACATTACATATATATATATGTGCGTGTGTGTGTATATTATATAATATATATATATATATATATGTGCGTGTGTGTACATTATATACATTATATATGTGTGTGTGTACATTAAATACATTATATGTGTGTGTGTACATTAGATACATTATGCATATGTGTGCGAATATGTGTGTATATTAGATACATTACAACTGACACATCGATCCTTTTTCACTGCATTAAATAGATAGTAAGTTCACTGATCGATAGATACATTCAAACAAATTGAGATAAGCAAATACATCAATAACCGGATTAGAAAGGATTTCACTAGATAGATAGATAGACAGATAGATAAATTGATAGATAAATAGGTAGATAGATAGATAGATAGATAGATAATGAACATACTGAGTTAGGTAATGAACAGAAATAGACAAGACAAAACTTTTTTTCGATTTTGTCATCTATCTATCTATCTATCTATCTATCTATCTATCTATCTATGTCATGTGAATACCAGGTGTTGCAAGATTGGATATGAGGGTGGTGTAATGGATATCAACTCGGGATTGTATTCGGAGAGCCGAGTTCGAATTCAAGTCGAGCAAATACCCTTGGGAAAGGTATGAATTTATCTCTTCTCCGCCAGCTATAGTGGTCACCCATCTCGGTACAGACTAGGCTCGACGTTGCATAACCTATTTTAATATAGAACAGTATTATTACTGCCAAGAAATTGCGTTTGCTTTCCTTGTTTTCCATTTTTAAAGATTGGATTAATGTGGTGAAGCTGGGCACCATTCCATTAATCTTGGTGTCTTTGAAACATTTTTTTATGACAAAATGGCAATAGTCAGCTGCGTAGGAGCTGTTAAGATGAAGGTGCATTGTCTTACACTTTTGTTTAAAGTCTCTTGGTTGTAAACTGAGCCAATCCAAAAAATGCGCTGTCGAAGAACTTGCCCTTATTCTTTGCATTTATCTTGACTACTTTGAAGGGGTCTATAATCTTACGAACTACAGTTCTAATAAAAAATATTACTCTAGTGTTCCCTTATTGACATCTAAGTTGTGTTGTGTGACAATTTTTTTTTGAAGGACCAAGCCCTTAGCACAGCCATCTAAGTTCAACCTATTTAGCTCTACATACATCTACCTTTGATAAACTAGTTTTAATAAAAAAATATTCTAATAAAAAATATTACTCTAATGTTCCCTTATTGATATCTAAGTTGTGTTGTGTGACTATTTTTTTTGAAGGACCAAACCCTTAGCACAGCCATCAACCAATTTAGCTCTACATACATCTACCACTGATAAACTAGTTTTCACTTACTTTGTCGCCCAGTTTACACGTATCGCATTGGGATGTTTACGTAAAGGCGGTAGTAAGGTTGCTTTCACATCTTTAGCTAATGCTTCAATTCTTTTTCTCTATTTACATTCGCAAAACTAGCTTTTCCAATTATATTCTTTGCTGGTTAGCTTACTTTTCTTGTCTATTACCGATTTAATTTTCCTCAAATCTCTTTTTGTGGTGTTTCTTGAAGCCAGAATTATTTTTTTTGTTCTTAACTTAGGAATGTTTTTAATTTCTTTTTCTTTTTTTATCATTTTACTTTGTTTCACTTCTTCGCAATTTCTAAAGTTTGTATTTGTTTTAATATCTGAGGTATTACGTCTTTCATAACTAATTGCAATCTTTACACATTTGAAATTAAATAGTAAATATCTATAGTCTTATATATATATATATATATATATATATATATATATATATATATATATATTATATATATATATATTTTTAAGACATTTTATGTTTATACATTCTTTTTATAGATATAAATATTTAAGTAAATGCTCTGTTTTATAATAAATCGTATTAAACAACATTTACCGGCCTAAATGTCCGAGAAGTTTTCACAGAAAAAATTCGTCCTCCGACAGGATTCGATCCTGTATCCTATACAGAACCGTCATTTAGCTTGACGTGCCTTAACCGATTTGGCCCTAAAGGAGCTTTCGGTTAGCAAAGTCGAATTTACTGCTTTTAAACTACAATCTCCCATGATTCTTTCACGTACATTCATATCTGCTCATGGCGTATCCAAATGTAAACAAATGACGTCACACATTATGAAATGGACAAAGGCCGACAATTATTTTAAGACATTTTTAGAAAAATGGCTTAAAATAATTGTCGGACATTGTTCATTTCATAATGTGATATATATATATATATATATATATATATATATAGGAGAAAACATTGACTTGCATAATAATATCGAAGAGAAAATATAGGTAGGAGTGGAATGAGATAGATAGATACATAGATAGATATTAACAGACTGAGATGGATAGATAGATGGATTTGATTATCGCACGGTTCACATCTGAAATGTTGTAGAGCTTTTCATTTTATATTATCTAAGATTTCTTTCGGTGAAATTATTAGAAACAAAAAAGGTAGATAGATAGATAGATAGATAGATAGACAGAAAAATGGGATAGATTAATATGAACTCACCTATAAAGTGGGCTAGATAAGTAAAAGACTGAAAAGACTGACATAGATAGATAGATAGATAGATAGATAGATAGATAGAAACGGACAGATAGATAGATTGACTGATAGAAAACTGGGATAGATTAATTTGAATGGGCTAGATAGGTGTATCGGAAAAGACTGACATAGACAGATCTGAGCAGACTGAAATATATATATATATATATTAATATATACATATATATATATATATATATATATGTGTGTGTGTGTGTGTGTGTGTATGTATATATATATATATATATATATATATATATATATATATATATATATATATATATATATATAGATAGATAATTGTTACATTCCACAGACTCGGTTATCGCCCTGTTCACACTTGTCCCCGCCCATTGAACTGTAAAGGTTTAAACCTTCTTTAGGATTGGATTTTTACAATTCCTTCTAAAGACTTCTCATTTTCTTTTACACCCAGTAACCCTTTGCATCTTAGTTTTTATTTTCTTTATTTTTTATCAATGATTAAAAACAAAAAAAGAATATAGGAAGATAAATAGGAATATATAGATAAGAACTGACTGGGAAATGTGTACATAAGATTATTAAAGTCCTTTTTGTTTACACGGTTCATATAGAAATTAGATGAACCATTGAACTCAGCTCTATGCCATCGGTCTGTGTATAAATGTTACCATAGTAATCGCAATATGGTACTTGTTTGGTGCAGGAGAGTAGGATAAAATATTTAGTCGACTATAATTAGCATGCGATCTCAGATAATTTAAATAAAACAAATACATACATACATACATACATATATATATATATATATATATATATATATATAATTGTAGATAATGATCAGACAGAGAAACCGACACGAATGAAAGGAACTGATTGAAATATTAACACGGATTAACAGGTAGTTCTGAAAATAATTGATATATATATATATATATATATATATATATGTATATATATGAAGATAGATAATGATTAGATATATAGATAAACAATGGATTGATATAGATATGAATAGACTATGATAGAGAGAAAAAACTTATAAAAATGAATATTAACAAACAGATAAAAATATGAACTAATTGAAATATTAATAAAGAGATTAGCAGATAGTTCTGAAAAACATATATATATATGTGTGTGTGTCTGTGTATGTATATATATATATATATATAGAGAGAGAGAGAGGTGAAGATAGATAAGGATCAGATAGATAGGTAGATAATGAATAGATTGATATAGATAGTAATAGAGTAAGATAGATAGACAGACAGACAGACAGATAGATAGATAGATAGATAGATAGATAGATAGATAGATAGATAGACTGATAAAAATGAATATGAACAAACTGAGAGAAACAGATATTATTAAGTTAACTGATTGAAATATTAACATAAAAATTAACAGATAGTTCTGGAAAACTTATATATATATATATATATATATATATATATATAATTATTTATTTAATAATATGATTCCAACACGCTACAGAAGAGTTCTCATGTTTCAAAACAAGAGCCTTTGGATTATTTACCTAATGAGTTCTTTCCTATTTTCTATATATTTTTACAACACACACACACACACACACACACACACACATTGTGCACACACAACACACGCGTAAAATGTGTGTGTAATGCATACATGAAGAAATATATCTATATATTAATAAAATAAGTATCAATAAAATGCAATAAACTCCGCAGCACTTATTTCGATTAACCGTGTCACTTAGAACGATTACTTCGCTACTTATGTAAATGGGAAAAAAATCTTAGTTGGCAATAATATAAATGACAGATGCCTATTAAAAGACACTTGATTATTTATGGATAATTGTAAATAATCCACTGACTACTGATTGTATCACGTGGCAATAATTGTAAGTAAAACAATGTGCTAAAATAAGTAACCAGCTAATCGTTTTAAGTTCTCTGATAATCGGTGCCTTAAAATTTAAAATCCAACAATAGCTCGTTAGTATTGAAATAGACAAATATAACAGGCACGAAAAAAGAAAAACACAATGAAGTACAAGACATGTGACTCTGCCTGGTAGCTGAGAGAGTTGCAGGTCCTGAATAATTGTAAGCTGGAGGTATCCCAGTCACCACGACGGTTATTTAACCATTTTACCTTTAGCTATACAATCTTCAAAAATTTAAATGCATCTTCCATCGACATTTTCTGTCTTGTTGAATCCTGTTCTTTCATTATCCTTCCTCCTCACTAACGGTTTCTAATTTTTTTCCACTCTTAGTAATTCCTTGTGTCTTAGTGGCTTTATTACCTTGCTTGGGGTGAAATGAATTTTAAAAGATGTCTCATAGTTTACAGTCGAAAAAAAGTACACGCTTTCATCTTGGGTACCTCAACCGTTTGAATTTAAGTGTAATACTAGACTTGAAGCAATAGAAATGTAGTTCTACAGAAGGATGCTGAGGATAATATAGATCGAACATGACAAGGTTTCAGGAAAATGGAAGCAGAAAGGAAACTTTTACTTAACACCAGGAAATTGTCCGGCGTGGACGAAGTTTTAGAGAACGTAAAAACAAAAAAGACACTTATGCTTAACAGCAGGAAGAGATAGTTGAAGTTTTAGGCCACATCATGAGGAAAGAAGGCTTGGAAAATCCGATACTCACAGGACAGATTGAGGGAAAGAGGGACAGTGGAAAGCAGTGCGTAATATAATTGAAGGGCTTGAGCAAATGGATGGCGGAACAGGGCTTGCAAGAAATAACAGAGAGACAAAACTGCAAGGGATAGGAATATGTAGAGGGCCAGGATCGCCTACGTGCTGAAGGGATATGGCACATAAAGGAAGTAGAAAGACTAGATTGTCAAGTAGGTCTCATCGTTTTATTGTTGAAATAGCTAGATATAAGCTTAATTTCTTTTCTAAAAGCTTCTATCACTCCTCGATTGTGGAACTCTTTCTTTCAGCTACTTACCTTATTGACATCATCTTTTTCTGCGTACAACGTCCCTTCAGGTTTTAATAAATGTATTTTCTTGACTCTCCTTGTTACGCCATTGTTACGGGATCTTACCCATAATAATAATAATGGACTATTCTATACTTAATAAATACTGCGCCTAAGGAGTAGGCAAGGAGTCAGTAGTTAAAGTCTTGAACGACAGATCGGTTGAACTCTCTGCCTTCGGGCGGGGAGGAACCCGAACGAGGCTACGCCGAGGGGCGGAGTCTCGTTCGGGTAGGTAAACCGACCCTGAACCCGTTTATACGGTTTCAAATGGGCATATTTTTTGGCCGAGCCCACGGGCTAAAAGGCCCCAAAAAAGACCTTGTGACATGCCCCCGTGGAGGGGGGGGTGACTGAATATCGTCAGTCGCTCAACTCTTGAACGACAGATCGGTTGAACTCTCTGCCTTCGGGCGGGGAGGAACCCGAACGAGGCTACGCCGAAGGGCGAAGTCTCGTTCGGGGAGGTAAACCGACCATGAACCCGTTTATACGGGTTCAATGGGTATATTTTTGGGCCGAGCCCACGGGCTCGGAGAATCCCACGTTAAATAACCGGCCTTGTGCCACATGACACCCTCGTGGGGGGACTGAATATCGTCAGTAGTTCAAGTCGAGTCAGTAGTTCGAGTCGAGTAGTTCAAATCGAGTCGAGTCAGAGGCAGTTCGAAACAGAGTCGCGTTCAGACAATTACTGCAAGACATTGGAATAGTGATACTGGTCGAGACTACATTGTTCTCTCTACTAAACCTGATTGTTCATACTAACACTTTCTACTTCTCTGTATATATTCCTGTTTGTAATATATCTGTGTTATTCCATACCTGTGTTCGAGTTCTTCTTTATTGGTTCTACCTTGGACTATCACCGTGGTACAAGGAACCGGAACCATAACAATAATAACATTTACTCAAGCTCGCTAAGAAGGTTATACCTGTGTGTCCCTGTCTTTATTTTTGCCTTCATTCTGTCCTTTGGCGGAAGATTTCTGCAAGCCCTTTTTCATCATTAAATTATAGGAACCTTCAACAACAATCTCTTCCTGATGTTAATCCATTTTGAGAAAAACGTTTTTATTTTTAACATTCTTTAAAAACTTCGTCCAAAAAATCTTACAGTTTTTTATCAAATTTCAACCAAAAAGATCAATTCTTGCGGCAAAAGAATTTTGGTTTTCTTTATAAGGATGCTGGGATGATATAGACCGAACAGTCTGCAGGTTTCAGGATCTGGAAACAGAAATAAAATTTTTTACCGGTAACGACAAACTGTATCAACGTGAACGACGTTTTATGAACGTCAAAACGAAAAAGACACTTATGCCGGATTTCTTTTGGTAACAGAGTTTTGGTTCTAAAGAAGGATGCTGATTTATTTCATTAATTCAGCATGAGATTTAATTAGTTTTCAAAGATGGTTCACAAACTGGACACTTGGACTTAAAAAAGAAAGGTTAACCTTCTGGGACATTAATTAAATAAAAACGTTTTTTGATTTGACACTCATTAACATTTTTTTTTTTAAGAAAAAAAAAAAAAGTTTCTTATGCATTAAAATAAAACCTAACGAGAGAAAAATGGATGTCGGAATTTCTGGGACTTATAATGAGGAAAACGTGGCAGAGGAAATGAGCGAGTAACCTACTCAAGGAACTTGTGTCATCCGTTTTTTCTTTTTTAGTGGTTGATTTGTTTTTTTTTTTTTAAGTTTACCAACAATTTTGTGGGTTATTTAAAGCCAAACTATATTTTGATTTGTAAGAACAATTCTTGTTTTTTTGCGAGTGAATATTGCATTAAAGATGTTTTTGACAAGGATTTATCTAGATACAAGTCATACTATTTAACCCATAGCTGAGGGAGATGATGGATTCCTATTTTTTATAAAAAGGTACGTAAAAGAGATAAATACCCAATTAGAATTCGATGGATTGATCGATTTCTTGTGTAAAAGATGAGCAGAACAGGGAGTCTGTAAATGTTATAAACAGTTTTCCGCATTGAATCTAAAATGATTCCTGAAGTATGTGGAGAACAATTAATGCCCATTTTCGAAAGAAAACATCATACTTATTATAAAACCCAGGTTGTTCTGTGTTCAGTGTTCATGTGTGTTTGTTCGTTCATTTATTGGATCGGATTTTCGTCCATTTTCAACCGATTTCAACAAAACTTCACAGGAACAAAATTACCTTTTGAACTTAAACTATCAGGACAGAAATATAAAAAACCAAAAAACACAATTGTTTTTGTGTCTTAAACAGATTTGAAAACAATATTCAGACATCGCTGTCGCCAAGATAATGAAATGGGGAAATAACTCATAAAGACAAAGATACAGACATAAAGACAAAAGACCCAGGTTGTTTGTGTGAAATGTGTTCATTTATATATGGGATCGGATTTCCTTTTGATTTCAGCCGATTTCAACAAAAACGTTCATTTTTTTTGGAGATTATATTTCTTATTGCCTTGCACACTTTTTTTTTTATTTTTTACATTCAGAATGCTTTAAAAATTCCATTTAAAGACAATTGTTTATAATAAAATTCTATTCAATCAATAGACCATAATATATTTTGAAAACAATTTTTTTTTTGAAAAAATATATTTGACCAATTCGTGAAAAAAAAAAAAACTTTGTTAAGACATGTGTCTGTCAACAAAACAAAATAAAAATTTTATTTTTCAGTCTTTATGATGGTTACTTGATCTATCTCTTATTATTACATCCCCTTATTATTGCAGATTTTTTTACTTCTAATATAAAAAAAATTATGAATATGAATCTGTCCTTGTGGTGACCCATATTTTACACAGAGAGTAAAGTATTAACCTGACCAATGTTTACTAATAGACTTAATGTATAAACATTTATAATATATATACCTATATATATATTTATAAACATAACCTGAATAACATTTGAAAAAAATATAGACTAGGAAAAGTGAATACAACAATGTCCAGTTATAAAACATTATTAAAAATGTACGCTTTCTATAGTCAAATTTAAACCCAATCTAATATAAAACATGTAAAACAAAAGCGTAAACACGAACAATACTGTAATAAAACAAGATAGAAACTCATTTATTTTACCAATAAAATGTTGTAATGGAATGTTTGAAAATCCCTATTGTCATGTGGACTGACTATTTTGTTTTAGGTTGTATATTGTGTGTATCTTATGACTAATATGATCCTTGTATTTGATGGTCCATTGATTTAGAACCAATAAAAGAATAACTACGAACACAGTGTATGTATAAATATATATATAAATATAAATATAATATAATAAAGTGGAAAAGTTAGAATGAAATTAGATTTGGTTAGAGTTTACTACATTTGTTTTTTTATAGATACAAATCAAATCCAAACAATATGCTCTCAATATAATAAACTATTTAAATAAAATCCTTTACTGGTCGATTTGAATGGCAGCATTTATATCTCATAAATAATTTTATTAAATTTCAATTAAAATGTTGCTCTTTTCATATAGTGAGCACATGATATACCTTATTTACATTGTTAATCAATTGGAGAATCGTCTCCAGTTTCAAAATTTGTTTGATGATTTTTTTTTCTTTGTAATTTTGCCTTCGTGAGAAATTGCAGAAAAATCAAAGATAACTGAAAAGGAAGTTTCGTCTATGTTTCAATTTCATTAAAAACAATGGCCTTTTGTCAATGAAAGGAAACAGCAAAAAAAATACGAACTAAATTTGGTGAATCCAATTTAAACAATTCGTCTCTGGATGTGTTTTAACAGAAACTCTTAACTCCGAACAGAATTCGCATTCGAATGTAGCAAAAGATGGCAGAGTCTCGTTTAAAGATGGTGGTAGAAGCAGGAAAATATCCAAAGGAACAAAAATGGGTCCTGGACGAGGATTTTTTTTGCCAATCCTATTACATTGCGGTTTTACCGGACATTTTTCAACGGCCAGACCTAAATCCTGTGTTTCTGCAGAACATGGTAAGAAATACCTTTGAACGACGCAATTATTTGAAAATGGATTCGTCTCCAGCTGTGCTTAAAACTGAATGAAAACTGAAATTCCTCTGACGAAGCTATGTCGAAGGGAAAAAAGTTTTAATATTGTTCAAACATTTGAAAAAGATCCTGAAAGGAGGAAGGATAATCAATGTTAAATTCGGCCTAACTGTGTCCCATTGTTTTAAATAACAAACATAATGAGGGAAAATAGGCCTGATCACCTTCTTAGAATTATTAGCCTACCACCCGATTTTAAGTTAATTTAATATATGTTTTTTCTTTTTTTCATTCAAAGCCATTTCTTTCATATATTGCTAATGTTGTTTTCCTTTTTAATTATTAATTTTATCTGTTTGTAACCTAATTAAAAATTTAACATGGATCAATTATAAAATATATCCAATATTTTCAACATAGACTCAAGTAAAAAATTTAACAACATTTACATCAAATAAAAAGTATGAAAAATGTCTTTTATTGTTACGTAAAAACGTTGTATTCACCACCAATGTTTCCCGATAGATTCAACTATAAACACGGCCAATCTTTATGTAGTGTGAGTTATAAACACGAGCAATATTTATCCATAGTCTCAAGTAAAAAATCGAGCTTTATTTGCTTATAGACTAAAGACAATATTTAAAAAAAATTTATTATAGACAATTTCAATATTTACCTATATATGAAGAAAAATTAAATGAAAAACCTTTTTTCATGACAAACTAATTTATTGACTAACGTTAACCTATAGACTCAAGTATGTTAATGTAAAGTGTAAAATACAAATCTGACTATGTATGGTCAACAAGTATAATCAACAACCAACGCAAACCTATATAGCTGGCCATTCGTATTCGTGGATATCCGTCTACTAAGGCGGCTAGCCAATCCCTTTTGCAGACGTTTACTCAGACGCATTTGTGTTTATTCAACACCCACAGAGCCCACCTGTGGTTTATACTGCAACTATGCTGAGCAGACCTTAGTTAAAGTTTCTGGGAAAGATCGTATTATCTAGCGTGATCAACAATTTGAACAAAGCGAGCACGTTCAAGCCCTCCGTTTCACCATTCACTTACAAAGGTTCAAACCATACACAGCTTTCGATCCTTTCCCAGTCCGATAAACATCAGGAAGTCCCCTTCCAGACAAATCGACCATGGTGAGATTCGAACCAGGGTCTCATTGTCAGAATGCGAACGTTCTAACCACTCGGCCACGTGCCTATAATTTACCTATAGACTGAAGTATGAACACCGCCAATAGTTACTTATAGGCTCAAGTATAAATCCGATGAAATGCTTCCCTATAGACTCAAGTAAAAACACGGTCCATATTTACCTATAGACTCAAGTATAAAAATAGCGAATATTATAGATTCAAGTAAATAACCAACCAATGTTATTGTAGAAAGTAAAGTACAACTTTGATCAATACTTACCAATAGACAATAGTAGAAACATAACCAATAATTAAATAAAAGACCAAGAAAAATAATATTAGCAAAGTTTGCCTACAAGTTCATTAATTGACGAAACCAATAGGCTCAAGTACAAACTCAACCGATTTTTATCTATAGACTCAAGTATAAACTCGACCAATGTTTACTTATAAATTCAAGTATAAACTCGATCAATGTTTACCTATAGACCCAAGTATAAACTCGACCGATGTTTACCTATAGGCTCAAGTATAAACTCGATCGAAGTATACCTATAGACTCAAGTATAAACTCGGCTGATGTATACCTATAGGCTCAAGTATAAACTCGATCGAAGTATACCTATAGACTCAAGTATAAACTCCGCTGATGTATACCTATAGGCTTAAGTATAAACTCGGCTGATGTATACCTATAGGCTCAAAAAACTCGGCTTTATGTATATTTATAGGCTCAAGTATAAACTTCTAGCTGATTAATACCTTATAGGCTCAAGTATAAACTTTCTTTGATGTATACCTATAGGCTCAAGTATAAACTAAGATCGAAGTATACCTATAGACTCTGATTTAAATTTTGGCTGATGTATAAGGTATAGGCTCAAAAGTATAAACTTGGATCGAAGTATACCTATAGACTCAAGTATAAACTCGGCTGATGTATACCTATAGGCTTAAGTATAAACTCGATCAAAATATACCTATAGACTCAAGTATAAACTCGGCTGATGTATACCTATAGGCTTAAGTATAAACTCGACCAATATTTACTTATAGATTCAAGTATAAACTCGATCAATGTTTACCTATAGACTCAAGTATAAACACGAAAATTTTTATATACCTATACGCTCAAGTATAAATTCGACCGACGGATACCTATAGACTCAAGTATAAACTCGACCGATGTTTATCTATAGGCTCAAGTATGAATCCGAGCAATGTTTACTTATAGACCCGGGTATAGTAAATAAAAAAAATAAAAACAAGAAATCGTTATTCGATATTAAATAACCCAACAGGGAGTCGATCTGAAGTAAAGACCACCACGCAATACAGTGTGTAGATATTGAAAAACAAAAGGAGACAGATTACTAGGTAGGCATTTTACTCTATGTCAGCCATGCTGGTTATAATTGGTAGCGCACTTGTCAGAAGTCATTTCGTACCAAATAAATACAGGCATGTGACTTGAAAAGATATGAAGCCGGATTCGCACATTAAAACAAACAATGGGGAAAAAATCCAATGTTTATTCAATCAATTTTTAAAGCTAATCTGTAGATAAATAAACAATTCTTTTGTCTCACGAGGAAGAAAGCAAGTAAAACTGAGTAACAACATCAATTTTATGTAAAATCTATTTTAATTTTTAACATGAACGGCGTCTTCTGAGACAGGAAGGTTGTGTTGATTTGCTTTTTCTGCGTACATATAATTCCCATATTTTGATCTTTTTATCTATCTATCTATCCTCAGCCTATAATCAGCCGAAATCATCTATCTATCTATCTATTTATCTATCTATCTAAATATCAATTATCTATCTATCTTCATCAAATCATCATTCTATTCATCTATCTATCTATCTATCTTTCTATCTTCTTTGATCAATGAAATTCCTATCAATCTATCTATCTATTTTTATCTTTCTATCCTCAATACAGCCATCTATCTATCTATCTATTGATCTATCTATCTATTATTATCTATTTATCTATCTATCTTTAATCTATTGATTATCTATCTATCTATCTATCTAATCTATCTATCTATCTATCTATCTATCTATCTATCATCCTCAGCCTATCTTAGTCTATATTAATAACTAAACCAATCTATACATATCTGTATCAGTTTATAGGGCACCTCGACGTGGTGTAATGGTTAGAAAGCTTGTCTTGCTAGATCAATTACGACTGACTAGTGAGTTCGATCCTCATTAGGTGCCCCATACTTTCGGCCTTGTGCCACATCTAAGCCGGGCTTAGAAAATCACTATCTGTATCAGTTTATTCAGACGTGTTATGTATGTGTGTATCTGTTTCAGTTCCTTATCTATCTATCTATCTAATCTCAGCCAATCCCCCTCCTCTCTCTCTCTATCTTACGTTGTCTCCACGCTTTTCGTCCTCTAATAGACTGCCAGCTACATCCTTTCAACCAATCAACGCTTTCATCTTTCTGTCTATCGCCCTCTCTCTCTTTCTGTCTATTCTTTTTGTTTCGTAATGTGATTTAGCTCCATCATGTCTCCTATTACAAAAATTGATTGACCCGAAACTTTTTTTTTACAATACCTCTTTTTCGTTATTGTTGACATTTAACCAGTTCGATATTATTATATTAAAAATGTGAAAACCATTTCGTTGTAGCTTTAGAAGAGATAGATCATCACATGACCAAACACACCTTTTTTTCCCATTGAGATAGTAATTAATATTTTTCTATTTTCTGGGTTTAAAAAAGAGAGAGAGAGAGGAGAACACGCTTTTTAGTTTATCATCGACATTGATCTAAATACGCTTTGCAACTTCACGTAATAATTTAAAAAAAAAGCGTATTAACATAGCTTAGGAATGCAAAGAACACCTTGTTTGTTTTTTAAATCTAAATTTAAATTGACGGATAACTTCATAAGAGAAAAAAAAAACGGCTTCAAAATTTCATTCGTCTTATTTATATTTGCCGTTTTATAAAAAATTTTGAAAATGGACCTGCGTCTGAGGGGGTCAGGTCCACGTGAGCCAATCAGAACTCTCGACGATCTGTGTCGACCAATCAAATCAAGGCCAGGCCTCGATCACATGACTCGCATTCAGAAGAGAATTGACTGCAATATTCACACTCGCTCAGATGTATACAGTGTACACAACAATGAAAAAACGCACAAATTTTTCACACATATTTTTTTCAATTCGTATGTAAAAATTTTACTTTTGAAAAAACCTTTAGTCGAACAGTATTATTATGTAACGGGTAAAGCGCAAAGATATTTTTGTAAGATTATGAACATGAAACGTATGTAAGAAAACAAATCACTGCTTTAATATTGGAACATGTTCAGCTTAAATATGTAAAAGGTAGTAAGAAATAAAAGTATATATACGGATTTTAATCCATGCATACATACACGCTCATATATATAGTGATTTTCCAAGCGTAGCTTAGATGCGGCTCAAGGTCTAAAGTATATGGCACCCAGTGAGGATCGAACTCACTTCTCAGTCGTAATTGTTCTACAAGATAAATTTCTAACCATTACGATATTTGTATTTTTAAATATTTAATAAATGTGGCACAAGGCCTAAAAATTTATGGAAAAGGACGGTTTCATCTGTCTTAATTTAAACTTAGCTAGCCTCAAATACTGATTCAAACATACAAACAATATTCCTAATACCAAAACAACATATTCTTATTAGCCTTTCTTTCAACATCCACCATAATACCACATTGTGTCAATTAAAATTCTAAATAGTCCCCATTTAAAATCGTCGTATAAGGCCAGGTTGGGATAAAACAACAAATTAAAAAATCCCCAAATTCAGTATATACAATATGAATATAATCTTATACAATAAACTAAAGAAAATCATGTTAAAATAAAAAAAAAATTAAAACGTCGCCCCACGCCAATATATATAAATAAATATATTATAATATAAATAAATATAAATATCCTATATATATAATTATGCTGTTTTAATGTTAATATAATGTCAACGTCGGACGTTATGTCTAATAGACCATCTTCAGGACATATTCATGAAAAAATAATTAACATATTCATATTCGCCTGAAGTTTTTATTGAAAGAACATTAAAACAGCATAATTTGCATATTAATTTTTTTTTTTTTTTTTTTTTTATATATTTTTCTTCATACTGTCGGATCTATATCCATATATTTGTTATTTTACACACACACACACACACACACACACACACACACATACATATATATATATATATATATATATATATATATATATATATATATAATATATTTATTGTATGCAGAAAATAGAAAAGAACACGTTGGGTATAATACAAAATTCCTTAAATTTTTTTTTTTTTTTTACGAAGACAGTGCTTCATACATAAGTAGAACTTTTTTATAATATTTTTTTGTTTTAAATATATATTTATATATATATATATATATATATATATATATATATATATATATATATATTTATTCAGTGGCGGATCTATATTGAAAAAAATCTCTTTCAGTCCTTAATCCCAAAGGGATTAGCAACTTTTTTTAATGAGTGGAGTTTTTTCAACAAAATGGACGTTTTTTTTTTAAAGCGGTTTTTATTAAAATAAGGCCATTTTAATGATAGAATCATAAGCCAAAATGCTGAAGTAAATGATTTTTGCCTTGAATATGTTCTTAAATTTTTTAAAAATTTCATTTCTTTTATTGGTCAAATTTAAATTTTTTTTTTTTTTTTTTTTTTGACCGAACCTCCAACTTGTTGAACTGGACAGAATCTAATCATAGCTTTCATCTTGGCAGTTGGATCATCGAATGTTACGGGTTGCGAAGGGCCCCCATATCTGTTTAAGCTGCAAGGTCGCCCCATAATGTAAGTCCGCCACTGGAAGCATTCTACAAAATATTTTTAAGCTTAAAAGAAAGAAGAAAACAAAACAACAGAATGACAAGAATAGCGAAAATATTTCGACAGAAATATTCGACAACAGGTTCATGTGACTAACACCTTGCCCATACCGTTCCTAGACAAATTTAATGATATAACACAAAGGCTTTCAGTGAGTTACATTTTTGTGTTCGTAGGTGCATAGCTTGGATGGTCAACAACTCTTGGCGTTTTGTTTTGTCGAACGACGCGTCAACATTCGTTTTTCACAAGAACTGACAATGATGATCTTTAAGTGCTGCCAAACGTAAAGAAAGGAAAAGGAAAACCATGGAAAGAACAGCAACCCAACCAAAAAAAAAAAAAAAAAAAAATTATAAAATTTGTGATTGTTATTTAATAAATATTGACAGATCAGATGCATAAATAATGTCTACATCGTATGAACGTATGAATATGACTGTCGATATAAATTTAACATTAATTAATTTAACGAATTCGTTCAGGGATATCAAAATTAGAGCGCGAAAAGATATATATATATATATATATATATATATATATATATATATAGTATATATATATATTTTTTCAAACTGTATTTTGAAAAAACAATTGTCATGGATCTATCATTGATCTATTATAATTCTATCTATCTATCTATCTATCATCTCTGTCATATCTATCTATCTATCTAAATCTATCTATCTATCTATTATCTATCTATCACAGTCTGTTCAAATTTATCTAAAAACAATCTATTCATTATCTATTATCATGTCTGTTCATCCAATTTATTCTATCTTTATCTCTGTTCAAATCTATCTATCTATCTATCTATCTATCCAAGTTATTTTAAATTCATTTCTATCTATCTATCTATCTATATCTATATTTTTTTTTTCTATCTATTTAACCCATCACCTCGAGGCGTTGTAATGGTTAGCAAATTGGCTCGCTAGAACAATTACGACTGAGTAGTGAATTCGATCCTCACTGGGTAAATTTTCAATTTTTCAAAAGTTTTTTGCCAAATCAAAAAATACGCTTGGAAAATCACTATCTATCTTCGGTTCAATCATAGAATTTTCAAATACGTGTCTCGATAATTTCTAGTTAACATGTGCCGGAGATTTATTTATATAAGGATAAAACCTTCAGTTTCAGCTTTCAACTCTGCACTACGTAGCCAATGAACAGTTACATCCTAAATATCTAAATAATTCATTGTTTGGTACGGGCAGATATATTGGACTATAAAGTGGTTTATCTATCTATCATCATCTATCTATCTATTTTCTATCTATCTATCTATCTTTTCGTCTGCTCATGTTTATCTATCTATTATGCATATATATGACGCACACATATAAAAACAATGTCACTCTCCCGTCGTATTCGACGTATGAGGGTCAAAAATATCAGCTTTAGGAACCGACAGCTCAGACACCAGCACATGAGATTTGATTATAGCGGTGAAGGTTTTGTGCAGAACCCTCCACACTTTTTGAAGGGCCGGATACATAGACATGGGGCATCCCGAAACCACCCTTCGCAGGTTTTGAATTCATCGTTGCCATCCAAGGCTATAGAACCCAGTCTGTCCTGCTATTTACCCATAGCCGGAGGGAAGAGAATTCATACCTTTCCAAGGGTATTAGCACGTAAATGAATGTAATGGATTCGACTGGAATTCGAACTCGGCTGTTCCGATTCATCAATCCAAGTCGCTAACTATTACTCCAACATGCACATGAGATTTGAACTCACACTCTTTGGGTCTGTCACTGGATCTAACCAACAATACCCGGTTACGGCAGTGGAGAACTTTCAGAGGGAAATTAACAGGAGATAACTGAAATACTGACATCCATCAAACATGGCACGTGGAACTAGAACAGTCTACCCCAGTGATCGAAATAAAGGGTTCAGTTCGAAATTCCAACCACCTGAGGAAGGCCGGAGCGTACAACGGCCGAAACGTTGTGACAAATATGGCGACAAAGATGAGGACAATAGTCCGACTAATGTAAATACAATACATTTTTGTTAAAAAAAAATAATTACCAGCAATAGATTTTTGTCAAAGAAATTACTAATGCTCCCAAGAAAATCAAATTTCGGCATTAAATGACCCATAAGGATGTTGATATGCCACTAAACAAACAAATACGTAAACCCCAAGAACCACCCAAGGTTGAGGATTACTGTTGTGGTAGGATCCACCTAATTTGCATAGTGGAGTACCGACCATATAAATATGGTTGGTACCGGGAAGAGAGGGAGGAATCAAGAGATTCAACCAGAGACTCTGCCCGACTGCGACTCAGTCAACACATTCTCCAGGAACGGTCTTACCAGGAATATACAAAAGACTATATGTAAATATTGTGTACACTTTCTTGTTTCAATAGATTTTGTTCTAAGTACATTTTGTGTTGCATTATTATTCCATGCATTAGTCAAGCTTCAACAGTTACTGAATAATGTTTAATGAACCGAAGAACAGGATGTAAAAAATGCAGTTTATGAGGTCCAATTGGAGAGATAACGGTTCAGTCTAGACTTGAAGAAGCTAAGATTGCAGTGATCAGGATAAGCTTCACGAAGTGTCATTTCAAAGGGAAGAGGCTACCCAAGAAGAACTTCTTTCTTACTAATGGAATACGAAAGAAATGAGAATGATTCAACCCCGTGTGCGTGACATGCTCAGCTTGCAAAGGTCAGGACTGGTGGAACTACGGGAGGGTAACTCGTCAGAACTTGTATGATTGAGTAGTGAGAAGCTTACAATCTCCATCGTCGATTTAAATCATACACATCCACTTCTTTGTGTCCTGTCCCTACAGGACATGGACGTTTATGGCTCTCTTCAGCTTACTATCCTTTGCAGCCCCCAAAATTTTGTCACTTCACTTTCCTTCCCACTACCTGATCGGCCATCCCTAGGCACAAATTCGTTAGGTAGGTGGTCATGGCTCTCCACAACTTCCTATACTCTGTAGCACTAAGAAATGTCTGTTCCTTTCCTTTCCTTCCAACTCCCTGTTCGGCCATCCTTATATTACATAGCAGTTCAGCTCACTTTTCTTTGTTTCTCTTGCTTCAAGTCACCTCTTCATCTGTGAGGAAATTGTCCAGCATTCACTGCCATATAGGAGGATTGATATTACATAGCAGTTCAGCACTCTTTTCTTTGTTTCTCTTTTTCAAGTCTTCTCTTTATCTGTGAGGAAATTGTCCAGCATTCACTGCCATATAAAAGGATTGATATTACATAGCAGTTCAGCAACTTTTCTTTTTTTCTCTTGCTTCAAGTCTCCTCTTCATCTAATTAAAGGAAATTGTCCAAAATTCACTGCCATATAAGAGGATTGATATTACATAGCAGTTCAGCACTCTTTTCTTTGTTTCTCTTGTTTCAAGTCTCCTTCTTCATCTGTGAAAAATTGTCCAGCATTCACTGCCATATAGGAGGATTGAAATTACATAGCAATTTGGATAAAAAATTTTCTTTGTTTCTCTTGCACTGCCATAATGTCTCCTCTTCATCTGTTCAGGAAATTTTTCCCGTTTTCAATTGCCATATAGGAGGAAATTGATATTACATATTATTAGCAGTTCAGCAAACTTTTTTTTGTTTCTCTTGCTTCAAGTCTCCTCTTCATCTATGAGGAAATTGTCCAGCATTCACTGTCATATCGGAGGATTGATATTACATAGCAGTTCAGCACTCTTTTCTTTGTTTCTCTTGCTTCAAGTCTCAACAATCCTGTACTGTACATATCACCGGCAGTACGTACGAAATGTAAAATTTTTAATTTTCTTTTTAATTTTAATTAATTGGTTGATATTTTTAAATAGTTTACTGCACAATATACCCATTGACAGTTAGTTCGAAAGCCGAATTGCATGCAGTCCACTGTATTAAATGCAATCGTTTGTTCACTAGACGATTGTTCGAATCTGCCAATAATGGGTTCTAAATCCAATTCATCTAAAAATTCCTTTTCAGTGGATAACAACATGGATGATTCCAAGTTCTTTATTCTTTATGCTATTCAGCTTTGAAAATGTCCTTTCACATCGGACTTGAGTAACTGATAATGTGCAGATGACTTTATAAAGTTCTTATTTCTTTTTATTACTAAAACTGTTGTCTGTGTTTGTTTATTTATTGTATTTTTATTTGATATCGGGAGTCCACTCCAATCAGGGGCCCTTTGCCATTGGGAAAGCTGACACTCTGGTCAGTCCGCCATTGCGCGCGCACACGCACGCACACACACACACACACACACACACACACATATATATATATATATATATAATTGTTTTATTGTAACCAGATGCATCCAAATTACTTTAGACTAAATATTTTACGTAAACTCCTACTATCTTGCACCAAACAAGTACCATTTTACGATCGCTATGGTAACATTTATACACAGACTTCCGGCGTAACGATGGGATCCTCTCTGGGTTCAACTTTGCGTAATTTCCACATGAACCATGTAGAAAAAAAGGACATTAATGATTCAACAAAACCTATGTTATATATATATATATATATATATATATATATATATATATATATATATATAAATATATATATATATTGAAATTTTTTTGAAATTTATAATAATGAGGAAAGAGGGCTTGGAAAATTTGATACTCACAGAACAAGAGGGCTAGAGAAAACAACGCATTAACCTAGCTACCTTTAAATGGACGGCTTGATATATATATAAATGGATATATATATTATATATATATATATATATTTGATTTGAGTATCTTATAGTGTCCAAATGACTTTATAAAGTTCTTATTCATTTTTATTGCTAAAACAGTTGTCTATGTTTGTTTCTTTATTGCATATTTATTTGATATAGAGGGCGCACTCCGACAGGGTCCCACTTGCCATCGGGCAAGCTAGCAAATTGATCAGCCCGGCTATAGTAATAATCAGATATATATTCTTGAAATATCGATAATTTACAAATTTTGAAATTATTTTGTCTTAAATCGCCATCAGGCAGCCGAGATCAAATAGCAAGTTAACATTGTCCACAATCACTGCAGCAGTCGTTTCCTTGCAGTCCCTATCATAACCCAGATTATGCCAGAATAGATTTTGCACTCAATCATGTCAAACCTTTAAGAAAAACCCACTTGCAGGGTTGACCCGAGATGACCTGCCACCGATTGCAGATTCATCTGACCGAATCAGCTGCACCTGGCTTGCAAGCGCGGGAAAAGAACAGTATTGCTGCCATATTTGGTCTGGAAATGCACAGTCCACAACTTTACTCTTGACAGAGTTTAAAAGCGTCTACGCGGATTTTTTGGTTAATTAATTATTTTCCACTCTGCAACCCCTTTCCTCACATACACAAAGTTGCAAGCCTATCGACATTCTATCGCTAATTCAATGGAAAATGTTCAGATGAGCGCTTCATTTCTTAGTTCCACCAGTTCAGACGTTCACAGCTAAAACCCAGTATACAACGTATACAGGGTCAAATCACTCCCATTTCCTTCGTATTCTGTTAATAAGTTCCGTCCGAACAGCTTCTTCCTGAGAATCCGCTATTCTGTGAAACTGACTCCCGAGAGGATACTTTCTCGGGTGATATAATATTAACCTCTTCATGTCAACCGTTATTTTCCCTACATATCCTCATAAATAGCTCTTCCTACCGTCTCCTCTTAAGTTCATACAACAACCTCTACCTTGATTGGCTCTTGGGTCTTGTATTTGGCGAACAATTAGTAAAAACATAAAGAAGTTATATAAATACCCACCCCAGTGAAGAAGTGGCAGTTTCTGAGATATCGCAGAAGAGAACGTAAGGTCCACGTTTCAGACGAGAGGCACCGGGGTCGCACACACAGACTAGGGCGTGGGAAATTTGGCGAAGTCTGGAGTTGACTAACACACACACACACACACACACACACACACACACACATTGAAATAATACATTCCCTTCCCACTCAGTCAGGACAATCCCTACCCTGGCCTCAGCAATAAGAAAACAAGAGACAAGAAAAAGAAATTCAAATCCTAAAAATGTAATGATTTCAATGAAATTTTTTAAAAAAATTTAAAATTTTGTAGAAATATTTTTAGTGGTGTCATTGAATTAAAATATGAATGCCTACACATAAGCCTACGTACACACAGAATTTGAAATAATTTGTGTCGTGAGGGCTGATTTCGATTTCTGTCTGCCAACAACACTTGGGTAACAGGAAAACAGTAGGAGCCTAAATGTGTGACCCATTTAAGTCATTTTTATGATTACTATCCGAAGAGGCATTGGGATTATCAAAGATGCCTTCCAAAAGCTAAGCAGAATATTAAGAGACAGAAACAAATTCCTGACCACAGACAATCAGTTCCCCTCGATTTACAATGTATGGCATGTAAATTGAAAGCTAAAATTTACTAAAACAAACTTCCATTAAAAATAAAAGCAATCGTTAATAAAATATTTGCTTCCATACTAGCAAAAATATTTAATTTAGTTTCTTAGTGTAGAATCAAGCAGGTATAGAAATTTAAACATCAGGGAAGTCTAACAGAACACTTCCCAAAGACTGAGATGCGAAAACTTATTGCGATAGCCAAAGATGCCTTCGAAAAGCTAAACAGAATATTAAGAGACAGAAAATTTCGTTAGAAACAAAGAAAAGATTACGTGAATCAAGCCGAGCTTCTCGACTTGACGGTCGAACTCTCTGCTTTTGAGCAGAAAGGAACCCGGACGAGGTTCCGCCGAAGGGCAGAATCTCGTTCGGGGAGAAATGACCAACCCGATCTCGTTTTTACGAGTTATACGGGCATTTTTTTGGCCGAGCCTACGGGCTCGGAAAACCCACGATAAACTCGGCCTTGTGCCACATGCAACCCGGGGGGGGGGGCTAGATACCGAATGCTGGACAATCTTCCCAAAACGAAGAAGAGACTTGAAACAACAAAAATGTGGTTCTACAAAAAATGCTGAGAATACCATGGACCGAACATGTGTGCAACGATGAAGTTTTGGAAAAAATGGAAACAAAAAGGAAAATTATACTTAACATAGGGAAGAGCCATTTGAAATTTCTACAGAAGGATGCTGAGGATACCATGAACCGAACATGCGAGCAACAACGAGGTTTTAGAGAAAATGGAAACAAAAAAAAACTTATACTTAACATCAGAAAGAGACAGTTGAAATTTCTGGGGCATGTAATGTGGAAGGAGGGCTTGGAAAATCTGATACTCACAGGGCAGATTGAGGGATATGCTCGATGGGCTTTAGTAAATGGATGGTAGAACAGGGTTAGGGAGAAATATCAGAAAGACAAAACTTATTAAGAGCTACAAGGGACAGGAAGATGTGGAGGACCATGATCGCGTACGTCATGAGAGCACTAAGAAGAAGAATGAAATATAGTATCATAGCAAAGGGTGTTATATACGGTGACCAGACCACAAGCAAATGCGCAGTGTGTAACCCTTTTTTAAGTGCTACAAGGGATAGGAAGATGTGGAGGACCATGATCGTGTACGTCATGAAAACACAAAGTAGAAGAATGAAATGTAGTCGCATAGCACAGGATGTTATATACGGCGACCTGACCATTGGTAAATACGTATAAGGCAACCTTTAATTTTTAAAAATTATTCCCCAAAATAAGGGGTCGTCTAATACAACAGTTATAAAAAATCTAACCTTAAGTCCTGTGGTGTACAGGTAAGTAGGCTAGTATGCTTGTACCATGGATCAGGTTGGCTAACACCTGCGTCGGAATGGTAACTAACGATTTAAATATTCCTAGCGAAAAGTGCGACACTGAAATCCGAAGTGGTATTGGGATAAACAAAGGTGCCTTCCAAAAGCTAAGCAGAGTATTAAGAGACAGAAAAAACCTCTTTAGTACTGAACTGTTACATGATATCTGGCCTTTTATATGGCAGTGAATGCTGGACAATCTCCTCAAAGATGAAGAAGAGACTTGAAGCAACAGAAACAAAGAAAAGATTGCTGAACTGTTATGTGATATCTGGCCTTTTATATGGCAGTGAATGCTGGACAATCTCCTCAAAGATGAAGAAGAGACTTGAAGCAACAGAAACAAAGAAAAGATTGCTGAACTGTTTGAATCTGGCCTTTTATATGGCAAATAATGCTGGACAATCTCCTCAAAGATGAAGAAAAGAAAAGAAATTGCTGAAAAGATTACTGAACTGAAATCTGGCCTTTTATATGGCAGTGAATGCTGGACAATCTCCTCAAAGATGAAGAAGAGACTTGAAGCAACAAAAATGTAGTTTTACAGAAGGGTGCTGTGGACCGAACGACGAGGTTTTAAAGAAAATGGAAAAGAAAGGAAATTTATGCTTAACATCAGTAAGAGACAGTTGAAATTTCTGGGGCACGTAATGAGAAAAGAAGGCTTGGAAAGTCTGATACGCACAGCACAGATTGAAGTCAAGTGGGACAGAGGAAAACAGCGCATAACATACTTAGTGAGATTAAGTAAATTGATTACGGAACGTGATTTAGAAGAAATAACGAAAAGACAAAATTAATTAAGAGACACAAAGGACAGGAAATTGTGGAGAGCCATGATCACCCACGTTCTGAGGAGACACGATACGTAAAGAAGAAGTATTAAAACTTAATATATTAACTAAAAAAATATGTTATTTTAAATGGACAAACAATTAGCTAACTAATTGTTAAAAAATCAGTTACATTCATTGTTAACCCTGACAGTGTTTGTCTAATTAGTTTGGCCCTCTAGAGGACTTTTCTGTAATATTCATGACCCTTAAATGTGTTTCTAGGCAAATATATAGATTTCGCTGTTTCTATTAAAATAAAATTAAAAAATAATAAGCGTTTGTCTATATTTCTTAAGATAAGATATTAAAATAAAAAAAAAATACATTAATAAACTATTGTCCTCATCTTTGTCGCCATTTTGTCACAACGTTTTTGGCCGTTTACGCTCCGGCCTTCTTCAATGATATATTTTTTCCCATTAAATGTCGATATAAAAGGTTCAGTTCAATTCAAACTTCATTCCATAAATACCTGAAACAAACGCCTTGTTTAATTTGGCAAATATAAAGATGAAGATTTGGAAAAATCCGAAATAATTAATTTAATAAAGAATGTTATTTTTTTTTCATATTCTAGCATTCAATTCAAAAATAGATTTCATCTTTTTTTTTTTCTTTAATGGCTGACAGCTTTAAAACATATTTTATAAACATTCAAAAAAATGGTAATAAAAAATTTAGGACGCAAGAGGTCACTGAGTGTAAGAGAATCTGAGAAAATGAAACACTATTAATCCTTTGAGCACTGAACATTGTTTTACCGGTGGAAGAGAAAAATGAAGTCATAACTAGACACCGGTTAAACAGTGGTAGAGAAAAACGACTTAATGCCCGGATACCGGTTGAACGGTGGGTAAACACTTGCGTCGGGTTTTGCTATTGTTTGTCTTATTTTTTTTTTTTATATATCTACTGCGAAACATTACATACCATTTGTTTGCGAATTTTGACTCAGGAGCTCAGGGTTAAAATTGTTCAGGAACGCATGGATCAAAGGGTTAAAGAAAGAGAAAAAAAGCAAGAAGCCGGAAGAGAGTTCCACAAGCTCAAAAAATGAGAGAAGAAACTGTCATTGAATTCTTACGGTTATATTTTGTCATTTCAAATGTAAAATGCGGATGTATAAAAGGTGGGGATAGGGGAAGGTTGGTCATTAATCTGTCTTATCTTAAATTTAGCTAGCCACAATTACTGACAAAAACATACCACAGTATTTCTTATACCAAAAAAAAAACACATTCTTACTTAGCATTCTTACTACAGTCACCATAATACCTCAAGTCTCTATGTAGTCTTAACTTGTTCCCATATGTACAATTTGTCCGGTTGTGGTGGGGGAACAAAATAACAACTTAAAAAAATGAAATCTTGATGAATATTTACAACGATTACAATTTTATATACAAAATCTAAATAAAATAGTGTTAGTAATAAAAAAAAACACAATCCTTAATCGTGGTCGAAACATCAGTTAACTGTACGAAATTAATGCGGGACTAGGTAATTAAGTACAATTATTCGACTAACCACTCACTCAAACATACACCCATCCAGACACAAAAACAAATACGAAATACACACACGAAAAACGAAAAGTGTTCCGCGTCTACCAGAGAACTGTCATCTCTTTCACCTAACGATGAAAAGGAGAGACAATTAAGCTAAAGAAAATGGTAAAAGTAGAAAAAAGAAACAAAAGCTCAAATAGATTACCAAAAAAATATCTGTAAAAAATATTACAGGATCGCTACGTTTATGGCGGTGGGGGAAATGACTAAGTTAGGACCGAGAACACTGCAGATTTTGTGTGTGTGTGTGGGTGGGGTATCAGAAATCTCTAAATACATAGAAGCTTGTATACGAATATGACTGTCCAATAGGGTAGGTAGCTATTTCCCGTTGCAGGCGTCTGCTCAGGCACATCCCTGTTTGTTTAACGTCCATAGAGGCCACTAGTAGTTTATTCGGCATTTGTTCTGGGCGGATGTTAGTTACAGTTTCTGGGAGGGAGCGCACCATCTGACGTGATCAACAGTTTGAACAAGGCCAGTACACTCATACCCTCGGTCACGATGACTTGTGACATCGACGAATAATTCCGTCTACCCAATTTAAATTCATACGGCTTGGATCAAACTGTGACATTGTTTTCAGACACATTCCAAACATGACGCACATTGGGATCACTTCTTCTTCTTCTATGTGCCGTGTCACGTTAGAACGTTGACAATCATGGCTCTCCACAATTTCCTGTCTTTCGTAGCTCTTAATAAATTTTATCTTTTTGTTATCTCTCCTAAAGCCTGTTCTACCATCCATTCAATCGTTATGCCTTCTTTTCATATGTAACGATTATTATTATTATTATTATTATTATTATTATTATTATTATATGCCACATTTTTATTATTATTATTATTATTATGTGTGCCCTGTCCTTTCAACACGTTGACAATCATGGTTTGTAACACTTAATAAATTTTATCTTTTTGTTATCTCCGAAAGCTAAGCAGAGTATCAAGAGACAGAAAAACTTGAATGATTTTTTCAAATTCTCATCATTTTGGCCGAGAAGGTATGAACGTACTGGACATTTTATCTCTTTTTGTTTACTCTGTTCTGCCAGCCAATTACTCACGCTCACTTGGCAGGTTATGCGTTGCTTTCCTCTATTCCTCTTGCCTTCAGTCTGCCCTGTGAGTGTCAGATTTTCCAAGCCCTCTTTTCTCATTACGTGCCTTAGAAATTTCAACTGTCTATTTCTCATGTTAAATATAAGTGTCCTTTTATTTCTAAGCTATCTTCCTGATAAATCGACACTGGATTGTCGGAAAATGTACATTCAAATCGCAGGCTCATTTGTCTTTATACGTTGTTATTATCTAAGGTTATTTTTTTCCGGCATGAAGCCACAAGTAGGGGGGTACCTATGAAGGGTTAAACTCTCTACCAGCAATCAACGAGACTTACTGGTTAACTGACATCATGGCGGACATGCCTTTACGCGTCGAATCCCGTCAATAAGTTAGTGTTTAAGAAAGATTCATAATCGTAAAAACCATCTTGTACACACGGGACTATCCCGCAGCAAATAACTGTAAAACATACACAAATATAATACCTTTGCGACACGCTGATTAACAATTAGGACATATACACCACCCACAAGTGTTGAAAAAGAAAAAAAAACACGCACGTGGTCTTATCTTTAGAGACCTTCTTTTATTTAGCTGCCTGTGCTAAACTGTGTAAAATAATAATTATATAAAATATAAAATAAACTTTTCATTTTTTTCTTTGTTCTTTTCTCGAATTAATTTAAGCCCCCATCTCACGAAAAAGAAAAAAAAGGTTTTAAACCGAGTTAACCTATTTACCAAGAAATTAAAAAAAAATGTTACATGGTTTGAAGTAATATTAGACTTGAAGTAAATCCTTTAAAACGTTTTCAGTTAACCATTTCTTTATCAATACTATATCTATTATAAACAGGACCGGTGCCCCCCTGAGTCTATGATACAGACCCCCACTCTTGTAGATCCCAATTTTCGTAAGGTTGTATTCATATAAAATACAAATTTTATTGTAACCTAATTATGCAAAATAATGGATCTTATTTAATATAGGTGAACAATTCAAGAAGAAAAATTGAAAATAAATACAATGTATCTAAATACAAATTACAAACATGTCATCATAGATAATTCCTTTTTAAATAAATCAAGAATGCTTTGTGGCAATTTTTAAAATTAACTTGAGATTTCTCTTGTTAAAAAGATGAATAATTTCAACACATTAATGTTAACTCAAAGTAAAAAGTTTGAAGTACCTGCATGTAAAATATTTCAAATAAAGATTTATATTTAATATTTTTTTTTGATATTTTCAAAATCGGGTATGATATACCCATGGTTAGTAGTGGTATAACTTTAATTAATGGTTAGTGTTCTAGGGTTAAAGCAGTATTCATATAAAATGCACATTTTATTGTAACATAATTATGTAAAATAATGGATTATATGCAATATAGGTGAACAATCAAACTAGAAAAATGGAAAATAAATACAATGTATCTAAATACAAATTAGAGACATGTCATAATAGATCATTCCATCTTAAATAAATCAAGAATGCTTTGTGGCAATTTTTAAAATTAACTTGAGATTTCTCATTAAAAAGATGAATAATTTTATCACATTCATCATTATGGATAAAAATAGCAAATTTTATATTGTGTTTTATTTTTCAGGACTTAGTCTGAGCAAAACAAATCATTGATATGGGTCCTTTATTCTACTAAATCTAAATTGTTATAAGGTTGTATTCATATAAAATAGAAATTTTATTGTAACCTAATTATGTACAATAATGGATCATATATAATATAGGTGAACAATTCAACTAGAAAAATTGAAAATAAATACAATGTATCTAAATACAAATTAGAAACATGTCATAATAGATCATTCCATCTTAAATAAATCAACAATGTTTTGGGGCAATTTTTAACATCAATTTGAGATTTTACTTGTTAAAAAGTTGAAGAATTTTAACACAGAATGGTGACATTATGGATGAAAAATAGTGAATTTTATATACCTTTTTTTTTATATTGTGAAAAATAAAAATACGGATTTAGACGAAAAAAAAAAAATAATAAATAAATAAAGAAACCCCAAACTGATGTCAAAATCCGCGAAGATTTTTCATTAATAAATTGTTTCGTTTAATTTTTAACGTACATAAATGTAGATAGAAAAAAGGCAAATGTTGATAAGATAGAGACGGTCACTAAGCACTGTCCGGGACCCCCAATCAGGCTTGTCCCCCCCCCAACTCCGGTTCGGGGGTGGATTCGGGGGTAGTACGCACCGGTCCTGATTATAAGACAGAAAAAAAAAATGCAAAAATTAGACAATTTAAAAAAGAAGAAAAAAAAAGATTGTTTTTTTTTTTTTAAATATTTGTGTCAGAAATTTAAACCTATCAAAATTTGATGTTTTTCTAAAGCCGGAAAGATGTCTGATTATTATATAAAAAAAATGTATATTTTTTTTATGTGTGTTTTGATAATGAAAGCAATTCAAAAATATCATATATGTTCATTTTTAGACATGCTTGCCTGTATGATATTTGAGATTTGTGTCATAAAACATTTCCATTTAAGAATTACATTTTATACAGACACGTATATAGTCATATAATAAATATGTTTTTCGAGTCCAGGTATATTGTACATTGTACAAGAAGAATGAGGTTGTGGAAGGCAATTTCTACATCGCTCGAAAAACCGAGACACGTGTCCTAGCGACGTTTTTACAGAAAATGTGTGAAACCGTGTTGTGAGAAACGCCAACACATGTAGCTGTTGTTAAGGTTTTCATGCCGCTTTGAAAGTAACAAAAAAAAGAAAAGAAAAAAGGCCAAACATTTTTACACCAACTATGGAACCCCAAAATCCAAGCCAAGAATTAGAGAATAAAAGATAAAAAAAAATAAAAAACGAAAACAAAGATAGGTTTTTCAAAGCATAGGACTTCTTTTTGTGGGAGATGCAATGTTCGCTGTTTTATTGTTTTTTTCTTTGTTTTTTTAATTTTATAAATGCCGAGACGGGGAAAAAGTGGTTTACATCCGGGGCCTACACGACTATGGATATATAATTTATCCCAGTGATTTGAAATTACTAATTTACTTAGGGTCGAAAAGAACCGAACCTTTGAACAAAATGGCAAATATCTATCTTTTGTTGAAACCAGTAAATTAAATTATTAATAACATTTTTTTTTATGTTCTGGATTTTAAAGTGTGTAGAATTTGTTTCTAACGTCTTCTTTGCCATGTTTTTCTTGCTTGTTGAAAGAAAGCATATTTTTATTCGTTTGTAGTCGCGTACTTACTAATTGAATAAAAAGTAATATGGTTTGTTTGTTTGTTTTACAGGACTTAAATCTAGTTACTTGTTCTTACTTAAAAAAATAAATAAATAAAGTATCATGGGTATTGTATTTAGAACGCTAAAAGATAAACTGCAACGTAGTTTTATTTATTTATTATTTTTTAACTTAAAAAAAGAATTTAAAAAATAACATAGAAACACATGGTGATAAATTGTATTCAGATTTTGAAAGGCAGCTGACGTAATCATTAATACTAATGCTACTACTACTAATAATAATAAGGGGTCGAAATAATTGGAAATTTGAGAGAGAAACAAAAGCATCAGCAAGAATTTTTAGGGAAGACTTATTGTCACTTGATGCCCATTGTAGGGTATCAGTTACCAATGGTATTACTTATTGAGTGAATAATAATAATAATAATAATAATAATAATAATAATAATACGAAAGCGAATTCTGAAGTATTGAAAAGAACATGCTTTCTGTCGATCAATATACAACTGGTGTGAAAATGCAACGATTTATTACAAATAATATCAATAGATAAATGAGGATGTATCTAGCCAGAGTTTTAATTAAAAGCAATAATAATAATAATAATAATAATAATAATAATACAGTGTAACCCGGATGTAAGAGAAACCCGGATATAAGAGAAACCCGGATATAAGAGAGATTTTCTCTGGTCCCAAATTAGAGCCTGTGTTAATGTATATAAAATAGACCAAACCCGGATATAAGAGAAACCCGGATATAAGAGACTTCTTCTCCGGTCCCGACAACTCTCTTATATCCGGGTTACACTGTAATAATAATAATAATTTTTTTGGTCTTATTTTACTTATGACTTATTATTTTCATTATAAAGTTGTATTACAAAGTACTCAAATTCATCCATAAGTGTTCAGTTCTCCAACGTTATATATATATATATATATATATATATATATATATATATATATATATATATATATATATATATATATATGTGTGTGTGTGTGTGTGTTTTTTGTGTGTATGTATATATATTCGTAATGTTTTTGTCTTCTTTTTAACTAGATAGTACCATAACGTTTTTCCTCATTGTTGTTGCAAGCCCGCAATATAAGAGAATTATTAAATCAAGGCACATGGCTTTTTTCTTTTTGTTCGTAGACGGCGAGAATGTAGCTGGTTTTAAAAGGGAACAAAGCCGGACGATATTATTTATAATGGGAAAAATGTATTTGTTTAGACATTGTAATAACATAGTAACTACTGAATAATTAGTCATTTTGTGTTTATTTTTTTAAATTTTTTTTTAACTAAGTGATGAACCTAAGACAGTTCTGTAAAATTAAAGCCGACGAGGTGAAAATAAAAATAATGAAAATAAAAAGACCTTGAACGTCGTGTTTCTTGCTGGAAATATTTAAATAGTTAATTGTAAATAAGGAAATTGGTTAAATAATATATAGGTACCTCCAATAATTCAATATTTTTGTTATTGAGGTGTTCAGTGTTGTAGTTGGTTGTTGGTCGAGTCGTTTGATTGCTTTCGACTAAAAAAGAACAGGCCTTTTTTCTTTTTCTTTATTTTTTCTTAAAGCAGTCATGTTGTTTAAAACTAAAAGCATAGCTTACGAATAAGCTATATAAATAAATAAAATTAAGACGAAAATAATAATAAAAAATGAATAAAAATAAAAGAGAAAAATAAAATTGACCGTCAATATCGAATCTCAATCGCAATAATTATTTTGTCGCATTTTCCATTACAGAAAATATTTTTAAAACGCGTCAGAATGGATAGCACGAACGAGGCAAAAAACCATAAATATTATTATTATTATTATTATTATTAATGCGACCAAGTGCCCTTATCTATCGCAAAAGGCGCTATATTGAGAACGTGTATATACAATTTTTTGTATATATATTCAAAATGTTGTAGGGTTTTAATTGGGGTTTCTAGTAAAAACCAAATTCCCCCAAATCAAACCAAAGCACCCCCAAAATGCTAAAACAAAACAGAACGTGTTTTTATTTTGTGTACTGTAAAGAAAGTGTAAACCTTTGCATGTTTATACAATATTAAATTATTATTATTAATAATAATATTAATAGTAGTAAATGCTAATACTAATAAATCATAAATAAATACTATTATAGCCCCTTATTTTTATAAGATTTTCGTATCTACTGCATTGAAGGCTGATATATGATGGGTTTTCTAGCGAAAAATATAACCTTATCGCGTGCGTGCCTCGGGAGCTCTGTAAATGTCGCGTTAAAAATACAATCAAAAAACCGACCAGAAGTTAAAATTAATTCCATAATAAAATAAAATAAAATAAAATAAATAAAATAAAATAAAGATGAAAGAAAAAGTTTACACTTTAAAATACTTTTTCCCCTCTTCCACTAAACGAACAACAAAAGCACCACGTCAAAAAATGAAGATGTGATATTTCGTTAGCAAGGAAGGATTTCCACGTTTGTTTGAGCTGAGGTGACCATTCAGTCGTCTACATGTGACTAATGAAATGTCTGTGGCCTTTTATTTTTTTTTTTTAAATTGTAATTTACCTTTACGTTTTTTTTTTTTTTAAACCGTGTTTGTTTGTTTTTATTGTTATTTATCTAGTATTTGTTTAAAAAAAATCGTTTTTGACCAATAAATTGTTATTAATTTTTAGCCATTAATTAATTTTTAAGACACGAGACATTGTTTATTTTTTCGTGAAAAAGATAAAAGTAAAACGTCACACTCACCTTGTTTATATATATATATATATATATATATATATATATATATATATATATATATATATATATATATATATATATATATGATAGAATAAGAAAAAAACAGGAAATGTTTAGAAATAGAAGCGAAAACTAAAACATGTTAGTTAAATTTAAAAATGTTTCATAATTTGTTGCTTATTCTATCGCTCTTTCTGTAAGATAATGCATATTTGATTCACACACACACACATATCGTTTCAAAAAATAAACAAATCACTTGTACGTCATGTGAGACATTATAAATTATGAATTTAAAATACAGTTCGTTTTTCATTTCTCCATCTACATTTTAAACACACAAATTATTCTGATTTATATATAATATATATATATGTTTGTGGGTCTGTATGTATGACTCTGTGTGTGTGTGTGTGTGTGTGTGTGTGTGTGTGTGTGTGTGCATATATGTGCGTTTGTGTTTGGGCGTGTATACGTGTGTGGTGTGTGTGTCTGGAATTGCGCGCACTCGAGTGACAGACAAAAAAACACGCTGTACAATAAACACACTTTCATGTAGTTGAACATTTATTTTATATATAACTATTTCTATAGTCCAGCCCCATCGCCAAAATATTTTGAATGATGTGTTGGCGGGGGGGCAGTAAGAATTTGTACACGAAATCCTTTTCACATGGTTTGGGGGGATAAGTCAAATAATTTTATGGGACTGGGTGCAATATAATAGGAATAGTTCCATTCTATATGCCGCGTCGGGAGTGTATTTTCTCGGCAAAGATCCATTTGATATTAGGATAAAAAATAACAAGGAAAAAAGCGGGGATATTTACAATGAATTATTAACAGCAAAACGTAAATATTATTAATACTACTAGTATTTCAATTACTACTATTACTACTACTAAAAATAATATTTCTAACACGTTGAGAAGAATTCAAATTTTAAAGCAGAAGATAATTTCTACAAATGACATTATTATTTAAATAAAATCGGTTCAAACATTGAAAAAGGATTTCAGTAGAGTAGAAAGTTGCTGCCAATTATTTTCTATTTAAACGCCATCGAAGGAAACCATAATAATAATAATAATAATAATAAAAATAATAATAATAATTATTATTATTATTATTATTATTATTCAGTTATGAAAAATAACTAACTGATAAACGTTTTCTCACTTCAGCAACTATTACAGTTATCAGGATGATAATTCGGCTGAGCCGTGTTTAAAACATAGGAAAAAGCAGTCTGTCCAATGTGTTGTGTGTATTTAACTTAAATTGTAATTTTTAAAAGTAATGCACCAAATTTGCGTTCTTGGAAAAGGGTTAATATTTTGAGAAATAAATCCGAAAACATAAATATTTAAATTATCACTTACCAAAAGATCGACCTGGGCATCGTTTCTCGAATCAATCACATCCGAATTTTGGTCCGAAGCGCGAGTACTAAGTGCCTCATCCATTGCTGAGTACAAAAAGAAGAAATTTCGTAGTGTGACGACAAAACATTACTGTGACTACGGATGCTCAAAAGTGCTGTATATGTATAATTATTACCTTGTAACAGCGTTTTACTGTAGGAGTGGATTGTAAAAAAAAGAAGAAAGTGATTGTCAGCGGAGAGGAATAAATGCAAGCGTTACTAATAGATTAGGGCTATTATATGTATAATTATTATTTAATAGCAGTGTTTTAATATAAGAATGCATTGCAAATGAGGAAGAAAGGGATTGTCAGTGGTCAGGAATGAATGCAAGCATTACTGATAGAATAGGGCTATTATATGTATAATTATTATTTAATAGCAGTGTTTTAATATAGGAATGCATTGCAAATGAGGAAGAAAGGGATTGTCAGTGGTCAGGAATGAATGCAATCATTACTGATAGAATAGGGCTATTATATGTATAATTATTATTTAATAGCAGTGTTTTAATATAGGAATGCATTACAAATGAGGAAGAAAGTGATTTTCAGTGATTTGTCAGTCATAATAAAATTAATAATAGTACACAAAACACAATAAAATGAACAGAAACGTCTCTGGATTCCCAATTTATTCATCAATATAGTCTCCATACTTCTCAAAGAAGGTACGAGGTTTCGGTCAACGAATAATTCCTGTTACTCTTTAATTATGAGTGCGGTAAAAAAGTTCATAGGCTGACTATAAAGAAATAATGTTAAAGATGTAATATCTTGCATGCATTATTTTATAATCTTCTTATTCATAACTGCATTGTTTGCATCCGGGTACAAGGATGGGCTGAAAAGTTCATAGGCTGACTATAAAGGAACGATGCTAGAGCAGTGAAATCTTGCATGCATTATTTTCAAATTTTCTTATTCATAACTGCATTGTTTCTTTCCAGCTACGATAATGGGCTGAAAAATTCATAGGCTGACTATAAGCGAGCTATGCTAGAGCAATGAAATCTTGCATTCATTATTTTCAAATATTTTTTATTCATAACTGCATTGTTTCTCTCAGCTACCAGAATGGGCTGAAAAGTTCATAGGCTGACTATAAGGGACCTATGCTAGAGCACTGATATCTTGCATGCATTATTTTCAACTCTTCATATTTATAACAGCATTGTTTCTTTCCAGGTACTAGGATAGGCTGAAAAGTTCATAGGCTGACTATAAGCGTGCTATGCTAGAGCAGTGAAATCTTGCATGCATTATTTTCAAATCTTTTTATTCATAACTGCATTGTTTGTTTCAGCTACCAGAATGGGCTGAAAAGTTCATAGGCTGAATATAAGCGAGCTATGCTAGAGCTGTGAAATCGTGCATGCATTAATTTCAAATCTTTTTATTCATAACTGCTTTGTTTCTTTCCAGCTACGATAATAGGCTGAAAAGTTCATAGGCTGATTATTAGCGAGCTATGCTAGAACAGTGAAATCTTGCATGCATTATTTTCAAATTTTCTTATTCATAAGAGCATTGTTTGTATCCAGGTACAAGGATGGACTGAAAAGTTCATAGGCTATAAGGGACCTATGCTAGAGCACTGATATCTTGCATACATTATTTTCAACTCTTCATATATATAACTGCATTGTTTCTTTCCAGGTACGAGGATAGGCTGAAAAGTTCATAGGCTGATTATTATCGAGCCGTGCTAGAGCTGTGAAATCCTGCATTCATTATTTTAAATCTTTTTATTCATAACAGCATTGTTTCTTTCAGCTACCAGAATGGGCTGAAAAGTTCATAGGCTGACTATTAGCGAACTATGCTAGAGCTGTGAAATAGTGCATGCATTTATTTCAAATTTTCTTATTCATAACTGCATTGTTTCTTTCAGCTACGATAATGGGCTGAAACGTTCACAGGCTGACTATAATCGAGCTATGATAGAGCTGTGAAATCTTGCATTCATTATTTTCAAATCTTTTTATTCATAACTGCATTGTTTCTTTCCAGTTACGATAATGGGCTGAAACGTTCATAGGCTGACTATAAGCGAGCTATGGTAGAGCTGTGACATAGTGCATGCATTATTTTCAAATCTTTTTATTCATAACTGCATTTTTTCTTTCAGCTACCAGAATGGGCTGAAAATTTCATAGGCCGACTATTAGCGAGCTATGCTAGAGCTATGAAATCTTGCATTCATTATTTTCAAATCTTTATATTCATAGCTGCATTGTTTCTTTCAGCTACCAGAATGGGCTGAAAAGTTCATAGGCTGATTATTAGCGAGCTATGCTAGAGCTGTGAAATAGTGCATGCATTATTTTCAAATTTTCTCATTCATAACTGCATTGTTTCTTTCCAGTTACGATAATGGTCTGAAAAGTTCATAGGCTGACTATTAGCGAGCTATGCTAGAGCTCTGAAATCTTGCATTCATTATTTTCAAATGTTTTTATTCATAACTACATTGTTTCTTTCAGCTACGAGACGAGCTGAAAAGTTCATAGGCTGACTATTAGCGAGCTATGCTAAAGCAGTGAAATCGTGCATGCATTAATTTCAAATTTTCTTTTTCATAACTGCATTGTTTCTTTTCAGCTACGATAATGGGCTGAAAATTTCATAGGCTGACTATTAGCGAGCTATGCTAAAGCAGTGAAATCTTGCATTCATTATTTTCAAATCTTCTTATTCATAACTGCATTGTTTCTTTCCAGGTAGGAGTATGGGCTGAAAAGTTTATAGACTGACTATAAAGGAGCTATGCTAGAGTTGTGAAATCGTGCATGCATTATTTTCATATTTTCTTATTCATATTGTGCATTGCTTCTTTCCAGCTACGAATTAAATCGAATATCAATCGCTTTCTACTGACCTACTTATTATTGTTGTATCCGTGGATGCCCACCAGCCTGACCAACACTGAGTTGCTAAATTTAAGAGAGGAAGCGAGAACCAGGTAGATGAGCCTAGTTTTGGACGTTCTGCAATAGTCACCATCGAGGAAAACATTGATCATATTCAGCAGTTGCTGATGGATTATAAGTGAGTAACTATAAATCAAATAGCCAATCATATTAGCATATCCCATGAGAGAGAGAGAGAGAGAGAGAGAGAGAGAGGGGGGGCAGAGAGAGAGAGAGAGGACAACGTACTTGGCATGATGAATATTTCTGCTCGGTGGGTGTTACGTCGTCTGACATCTGATGAAAAGCCCACTAAGCTGTTCCTCTCACTGGAAAATCTGACATTGTCTGAGACAAATTCATCTGTTTTTCTTGAACGTCTCCAAACGCAGGATGAGTGCTGGGTTCCTCACTTTGTGTCATAGACAAAAGAAGCAATCCATGCAGTGGAAACACGCCTCTTCACCTGCTCCAAAGAAAGCCAAGGTTGTTTTATCTGCAGTGAACATGATGGACAATTTTTGTGATAGAAAGGTATTGTGTTTATTGGTTTCAAATGGGCCACACCATCAATGGAGAGTATAATGCCAACTTGCTGGGGTCGTTACAAAAGGGCCACACCATCAATGGAGAGTACAATGCTAACTTGCTGGGGTCGTTACAAAAGGGCCACACCATCAATGGAGAGTACAATGCCAACTTGCTGGGGTCGTTACAAAAGGGCCACACCATCAATGGAGAGTACAATGCCAACTTGCTGGGTTCGTTACAAAAGAGTCTATCAAAACGCCTTCTTGTTTTTTCAAATATATTCAATTACAATAACTGTATTTACATCTAATATCTACTGCCATATATACACTACATGTAAACTGTAATCAATTAGTAAGAAATTCACATTTTGTTTACACAAAAGTTTTAATTGATCCCTTTTTCCGTATGCATTATAAAAAAAATTATTTATTCTTTATGAAAATTAAATGATAGCATTGTAATTGTGTGTGGGCTTCACTTGTCGCCTGGTAACAAATATTTTTGGCCCCAGTCCGCAACTGTATATAAGTTAGTAACAAAATCAAATGCTATATAAAATTGTAAGAAGAATTAAACGCTATATAAATTACTAAGAAAAATATACATAGCATAAGTTAGTAACAAAATCAAAAGCTATGCAATTTGTAAGTATCAAAAGTTATATAAATACGTAAGAATCGAAAGCTATATATATTTGTAAGTATCAAAAGCTTTATAAATTCGTAAGAAACAAAATCTATATAAATGCGTAAATATCAAAAGCTGCCTAAATTCGTAAGAATCACAAGCTATATAAATGCGTAAGAATCATAAGCTATATAAATTCGTAACAATCAAAAGCTATAGGAATTCCTAGCTATCAAAAGCTATATAAATTCGTAAGAATAAAAAGCTATATAAATTCGTAAGAATCAAAAGCTATAGGAATTCCTAGCTATCAAAAACTATATAAATTCGTAAGAATCAAAAGCTATATAAATTCGTAACAATCAAAAGCTATATAAATTCGTAAGAATCAAAAGGTATAGGAATTCGTAAGAATCAAAAGCTATATAAATTCGTATGAATCAAAAGCTATAGGAATTCCTAGGTATCAAAAACTATATAAATACGTCAGAATCAAAAGCCATATAAACAAGAAAAATCAAAAACTAAATTTTTGAATTACACAAATGAAAGCGTGACTACCGAGGTTTAGATGGAATGTCACACACAAAAATTTGAGTTTTGAGGATGCTAAGTAACGTAACAGCTAACCTAGTGAATATATCATGGGAGTATTATAAAAACTTTGCAATTTCGAATAACTAACAATGTTTCGCTTTTGTTTATATTAGATACCATGTACGAAATAAAATAATATGTATTAATAAAATCACATTGACGAAACGCGTTGGCAAAATTTGTTGTTGTTTTTCCTATTTTAATCATTTATTGTTTCTACAGATATAGTCTGAGAACTTTCACACACACACACACACACAAACACACACACACACACACAAACACACACACACATATATATATATATATATACTAGTAGCATGGCCCGGCGTTGCCCATGCTTGATTCAAAAATCGTACGACTCATATAGCAATCGCTATCACTTGACTTAAAATATTTTTGCCCTTCCTTGCCTTTAAAGGAGTGCCCTTTGCCGTGCTGATGTTGCTAAATGCCTTACTTCTTGCCTATCTCACACTGCGATCTTTTTCTAAGCTCTATACTAAACATTAAATCTGTTACGAAAAAAGAACTAAACAAAATGAACACAAAACGATCAGCTTTAAAAAAGGACTCGTAACTGGAAAAACGGAATGAAAAAAGAATGTTAACAACAAATACGTTTTCACACCCAACCCAGTTCTGCGGAATCAAAATCAACGTTGTGATTAAGCAAGCAAATGAACCAATTGGAGTAAAGTGCCATGCAGATTTACATTTTTCCCACTTGTAACGAATGCAGCTATCGATTTTTTTGCATGCTAGCATGCTAGTTAACATTCGTGTCAGTCAGCTGTTGGCTCTCACGCTGGCCAATAGAACCTTCCTGTCTATTCGTGGCAGCCAGCTATAGGCTCTCACTCTGGCCAGTAGAAAATGGCTGCAAACTACATGAAAACTGTCGTAGAAGCATGAAAAAATCGATTATTTCCACTATCAATGGGAGTTGGGAAATGCAAAGTCGGTCTTGGCCTTCGCGCTAACTTGGAGCATGTGCATGTAAATTTTGGTGCAAATCCGTCGAAAATTGCGGCCGTGCATTCGTTACACAAACACACACACACACACACACACACACACACACATATATCCTGCCTTTTATAGATAGAGAAGATATATTTGGCAGTATGTCATTTTGGAGGCATGTGTTATTGAAGACTATGGAACTTTTTCGTATAATAATCTTCCTTTAGATTCTATTTTGTTTTCGCGCACGTTTCTTTGTATTTGGGTCTAAGTTTCTGTCTATATTTCTGAGATGAGGTATTATGTACACTATTTACATTATTCGGACTATTGTCCTCATCTTTGTTGCCATATTAATCCGATCTCTCAGTATCTGTCTGTATTTCTGAGATGAGGTACTATGTATACTATTTACATTATTCGGACTATTGTCCCCATCTTTGTTGCCATATTAATCCGATCCTTCAGTATCTGGCTGTATTTCTGATATGAGGTATTATGTATACTATTTACATTATTCGGACTATTGTCCTCATCTTTGTTGCCATATTAATCCGATACTTCAGTATCTGTCTATATTCCTGAGATGAGGTATTATGTATACTATTTACATTATTCGGACTATTGTCCTTATCTTTGTTGCCATATTAATGCGATCCTTCAGTATCTGTCTATATTTCTGAGATGAGGTATTATGTACATTATTTACATTATTCGGACTATTGTCCTCATCTTTGTTGCTATATTAATCCGATCCTTCAATATCTGTCTGTATTTCTGAGATCAGGTATTATGTACACTATTTACATTATTCGGACTATTGTCCTCATTTTTGTTGCCATATTAATCCAATCCCTCAGTATGTGTCTATATTTCTGAGATGAGGTATTATGTACACTATTTACATTATTCGGACTATTGTCCTCATATTTGTTGCCATATTAATCCGATCCCTCAGTATCTGTCTGTATTTCTGAGATCAGGTATTATGTACGCTATTTACATTTTTCGGACTATTGTGCTCATCTTTGTTGCCATATTTATCTGATCCTTCAGTATCTGTCTGTATTTCTGAGATGAGGTACTATGTACACTATTTACATTATTCGGACTATTGTCCTCATCTTTGTTGCCATATTAATCCGATCCCTCAGTATCTGTCTATATTTCTGAGATGAGGTATTATGTACACTATTTACATTATTCGGACTATTGTCCTCATCTTGGTTGCCATATTTATAACAGCGTTTCTGCCGTTGTACACTCCGGCCTTCTTCAGGTGGTTGGAATGTCGAACTGAACCCTTTATTTCGCTCACTAGGGTAGACTGTTCTAGTTCCACGTAATACGTCTAATGGATGTCAGTTATCATTTATCTCCCTTTAATTCCCCTCTCCAAGTTTTCCACTGCCTTCACCAGGTATTGAACTCATACTCTGTCACTGGATCTAACTAACGCCTTTATCCACTGTACCATGTGTTCTTGAGGACAGGACCCAAAGAGTGTGAGTTCAATACCCGGTTAAATGAAAAAGTGGAAAATTTTTTAAAGGGGAATTAACAGGAGATAACTGATAACTGACATCCATTAAACATGGCACGTGGAACTAGAACAGTCTAACCCCTGTGAGCGAAATAAAGGGTTCATTCGACATTCAAACCACCTGAAGAAGGCCGGAGCGTACAACGGCCGAAACTTTGTAATAAATATGCCAACAAAAATGAGGACAATTGTCTAAATAATTTATATTGGGTCTAAGTTGTTGAAAAAAAAAACCACTCCTTGGTATTTTGCCGATCGCTTTCGGTTTTCGTCAACCGAAATCATGGCTGTATGCTTTTGGTTTTAATTAGGTTGCTTTTTATTTTTATAGGTAATATATTTGGATATTCAGGTCGTGTTGTTGGATTAGTTCATTAGCGATTTAGAAGGGGGTTGGTATTTATTATCTGGAGGATTAGTTATTAGATATATTTAAGAGGTTTTTGCCATTATTAAGTCCTGTTTTATTTATGTTGGGTGTTGGGTTTTTAATTGCGATGGCTTCAAAACTTTTTTAGTTGTTGATGATGTTACCTCGCAATTTTTATATTTTACATTCTGCACTGTCTTTATAGCGTACATGTTTGCCTATATATATATCTATATATTAAAGACACTTTTATGTTTAACATTCTTTTTATCGATACAAGTATTTAAGTAAATGCTCTGTTTATAATAAACAGTATTAAAATAGCATTTACCGCCCTGAATGTCCGAGAAATTTTCATAGAAAATATTCGTCCTTTGACAGGATTCGAACCTGCATCCTATACGGAACAGTCATTTACGCTGACGTGCCATAACCGACTCGGCCACAAAGAAGCGTTCGGTAGGCAAGGTCGAATTTATAAAAAGAATGTTAAACATAAAAATGTCTTTAATAAATTGTCGGACTTTGTCAATTCTTAATATATATATATATATATATATATATATATATATATATATATATATATATATATATAAACTTATGAAAAAAACTTGGTAATCCATTTCATTTTTAAAAAGTGTTATCTGATTTTATCCAGTGTCCCTTAAAAGGGCTCTGGTGAAATAAATTATTATAATGGAAACTTAAAGTGGTCTGCTTTTCTTTAATATATATATATATATATATATATATATATATATATATATAAAGTGAACATAGAAGTCAACAGTCAGAGGCGACAGGCTGTTTCATGCTAGACGTAATGGTCAAGTCCTGCATGAAGGAGCCTCTAAGTGTTGGTTTAATGTTCACTTTTATATCTATATTTACATACACCCCATCTATGATATTGATATTTTATCCCATAGATATACAACACCTTAAAAATATATATATATATATATATATATATATATATATATATATATATCAAAATGTAAAAGAACGAAGGGTAAGATTTCAGCGTACAAAATGTTAATTTAAAAAACAGGGCTCAATACAAAAATAGATCAATAAATATTTATTTAGTATGTATATGTTCTAACGTAATAGTAGATAATATATATATATTTAAATATATATATATATATATATATATATATATATATATATATATATATATATATATATATATATATGAAGAAATATAGTTTTAAGGTGTGCAATATTTTTTGGGATAAAGTATCCAATATCAGAGACAGATATACGTAAATATAAAAGTAAACATTGAAGTCAACACTTAGAGGCGACAGGCTGTCTCACGTTTAGAAGATTGCGGAATGCACTGTAAATATATATATATATATATATATATATATATATATATACATACATATATATATATATATATATATATATATATATATATATATAGTTGCGTTGATGTGAGTTTGTAATCCTAGGTTTCACGCCCTTTGTGATCGTCAGACAACTAAATATGTTACCGCTATCGCTGATATTGAGCGCTTTCATGATAAGTACACCGCATATATAATATATAAATAATATATATAAAAATTGCATATGAATATATATATATATATATATATATATATATATATATATATATATATATATATATATATATATATATAAATCCCAAAAACAGAGTAAATTGTACTACCTACCCAGGTTTTACCAAATCAGATAATTCACCCTGATGATCTCATTTTTTGAAACCTAGCTGGTTAGTACCTGGCTCATAAGAATTTATTTATTTTACTTTTTGCTCTACTTTGTGTATTGAACACTCTTCATTTTAACTTATCAATCGCTCTGATTTTCCTTTGTACCAGGGATTTAAGGAACTAGACGAATTTTTTCGCCCTGTTTGGAGGTTTCTGATGCTTTCTTTTTTTTACCATTTTTCGTCGGGTGCCAATTTATTTGAAAATTGTGTTATCCAGGGATTTTCGCCAGTAATATTAAGCCCTACTCACTATTGAGACCATTTTTAAAAAATAACTGCAACAAAATTGCAGAATTATTCGCCATTTGTTCTTAACTCATAGTTGATTATATATATATATATATATATATATATATATATATATATATATATGTATGTATATATGTATATATGTATATTCAAATGAAATAAGAACGAATCAAATATAAAATCAAACGTTCACAACATTAATTTAAAAATAGGGCTCAATTCACTAGTAGAGCAATAATTCTTTATTATTACATTCAAACATATATATATATAAAAATACTCCATAAATGCATTCATGTTTCGATGCATATCATCGCATCTCATCGGGCGGTGGTAAATGATGGTTATATATATATATATATATATATATATATATATATATATATATATATATATGTAAAAAGTGTATATAAATATAAATAAATATATATATGTATAATTATTTATATATTATATGCGCGGTACTTATTAGAAAGCGCTCAATATCAGAGATAGAGCTAACATATTTGGTTGGATAGATGTGAGTTTGTGACCCTGGGTTTCACGCTTTAGCTATCGTCAGACAAACTGATTAATTTTTTAAAAATTTATATATGTAGATTGCGTGTATTGGTGTTATTGTGGAAGTGGTGGGGAAATTTGTTTTTGTCATTGTACTAACGCAGACATCGATGTATGCAGATACATATACATATACTTGGTCGTCCGTCGGGACTCATACATATATATAAAACATATGTTTGCAGTTTCGGATATGACATATGTATGTATACGTATGGTTTATTGTATATATATATATATATATATATATATATATATATATATATATATATATATATATATATATATATATATATCCAAATGAAATAAAAATGAATCAAATATAAATTCAAACGTTCACAACATTAATTTAAAAATATGGCTCAGTACACTAGTAGAGCAATAATTTTTTTTTATTATAGGATATTACATTCAAACATATATATAAAACCACTACATAAATTCATTCATGTTTCGATGCATAGCATCCCATCTCATCAGGCAGTGGTAAATAATTTAATATATATATATATATATATATATATATATATATATATATATATATATATATATAATATCTTGAAAATTAATTTGGCTTGAGCTCTCTGGAGGAGGAGGTGTGGGTTTGTAAACAGTGACTATTATGGCTATTATGTCAAGACTCTTCGTTAAAGCGAATCGAGTTAACTGATTCACTGTTTGTTTATCTAAAAATAAATGCGCTTTAAAAATCATAATATCTCTGCCGTGCAGTACGGCTTAGTGGTAACGTTTCCGCCAATTCAATGTTGGATTTCGAACCTAGCTAGAGGCAAACGGACGTCTAGCCAATAATGAAGAACTGTGGATACAGCAACTAGTCTGTTTTATCCAACGACTTATATATATATATATATATATATATATATATATATATATATATATACACACACATAATTTACTAGTATGTTCCATTAGGAACATACTAGTAGAAAAAACAAATATATTAACTTCATCCACCTGCAAAAAAGTTAGAAATTAATGGAAGCTTTAATAATAAAAAAAGAAAAAGCCAACTCTTAACAATATTAACTACGACCAAAGCCACAATGTGCTAACCGTATTCGGAAACTAAAAACATCACTACCACACACTAATACATACACAGAATGCACACGCTCAATTAAGCTGAAAAATCGAATCATCCTTGATAATGGCTAAAGGTATAGCCGAAAGCGCTCGGAAATCTAAAACATTTGGACAGTTCTTACACACCCTTTGTCCAGAAAAGAAAGCTCTTGTCAGAACACAAGAAAAATTAAATAAAAAGCTTAACCGTAGTACCTTGTCTGTCGTTTTTAATGAAACATGCATGTAAATATATATATATATATATATATATTCTATCCGGGTCCCAACTTATGTAAATATATATATATATATATATATATATATATATATATATATATCAATTTGATGACATATAAGACGCATGGGTGCATAAGATGCACCCAAATTTCAGTGGCAAATCAAGAAAAATTTGTAATTATTAAAACTGCATATTTTATATAAGACGCAGGGGAATTTTAAAAGATATCCTTATTAAAAAATGCGCCTTATATGCCGTCAAGTACATATATGAATATATATATATATATATATATATATATATATATATATATATATATATTTTTGTGTATGTGCAAATATGGATTTATAATTGTATTGTTTAAAATTTACTATATTTATAGTGTTGTAAAATACGCACATCCAAGCTTACAGCACTTGGTATCCCCAAGGGGGCGCCCATCTATATGCCGACCACACTCGACGTTGCTTAATTTCGGTAATCGTACGAGAACCGGTATTTCAATGTGATACGGCCATAAACGATCATCGGGCAATGTCATGTTTTGATGGACAAGTAGTTCAAAACAATGGTGCGTGAAAACACCCATGCCATAAAGGATACAACAAAGGTGCGGGGGTCTGTGTCAACACTTGGACCGTACCAAAGGAAACAAGTGGAACCGTGGATCGATGCCCGTCCTCCAGGCGGTGTCACGAGACCAGACGAGGCGTTGATGTAGAGTTTTTTTGTTTTTTTTAAGCGTTTCACCCCAAGCAAGGCGGGAAGCCACTAGGACGTAAGGGGTTACAGAAGATTTGAAGCAAGTTCAGATAGGAGTGATAGAGGAAAGGATGAAGAGAAAGATAGTGGATAGATCGATTGACATTACATTTGAATAGTTGAAAATTATAGCTCTAGGGGACACTGGAATAGTGAAGGGATTTCCACAGGCGAGAGGTGCGAGACATGAAGCTATTGGAGTAGAAGAGACGGCTACATTTAGGAGTTTCGACAGTGAAATGGTGAGAGCGGGATGCCAGCCTCGTAGGGCGCTTGAATTCATGAAGTCTGGGAACCAGCGAAAGCAGTTCATCGGAGCAGTTACCATGAAAGTATTTGTAAAAAAGACAGAGGGAGGCGACGGAACGGCTGTGAGAGAGCGACTGTAGACGAGATGCCAGATCAGGGTCAATTATATTGCATATCCGCATCTTGAGCTTATCAAGGACCCGGAGGCAAACAGAAGGGGCTCCAGACCATATATGGAAGCAATACTCCATGCAAGAGTTAGCAGGAACATCATGATGGCTCTTCTTCCAATGAAACTAATGAACATTGCACAAATTTTAGCCAGTGACGACCATTAAGCATTCGTGTTCGGGCAATAAGCTAATCACAGTAATGGCTTCCATCGAGATTTTGTGGGGCAAACGTAAATTCCAGTGATGTCAAAATCCGCCGGATTATCAGGAATGTCTGCTAATTTCTGGCGGTCAATATCGTTTGAATATCGATAATCCAACTAATCTTGTTATGGACCACATTGACACACTAGCACATCAGATCTATCTATCTATCTATATATCTATCTATATATATATATACAATGGTGGACTGAGTTTAAAAATATTGGTTGCTAGGAGACAAAAGGTGTGCACCCACAAATATATTTTAAATATCTATCTCTCTATCTAACATTTTAAATCTCTATCTATCTATCTATCTATCTATCTATCTATCTATCTATCATGTTCAATCTCTTCCTATCTATCTATCTATCTATCTATCTATCTATCTATCTATCACAACTGATATAGATCTATGTCTTTAAAACGTGTCAAGGTAAGGTGGCGCCATTTAATAGCACAATTGCGAATGTCTTTTTGGCATGTCAGAATATTTTTTTTAAATGTGTCAGGGTCGTACTTGTTTAGCATAATAATTAGTGTTTGCTGTTCGGTCGAGCAAGACAAATGAACTGCAGTCAGGTCAGTTGTTAAAAAATGAATCTTCCGCATTTCAGTTTCACTTGCTTTTATTACAAAAATTCGGTCAATTGTGAACGCTAGACTTTCTCATCTGTTGATTTCATTCGTTAAAAGAAGTTACATTTCTGTTTATCGTTGTAAAACAGTTTCATAAATCGTAACCATCAATTGGCGATTGCGATCTGCATAAAAAAATGTGTCTCTATTCAGATTTCATTTTAGGGCCCCATAAAATTTATGTCCGGTGTCTTCCAGAAATCTGAAGAAACATCCTCCCCTTGTTTTTGGCTAACGGTGCCGATGTGCGCAGCTGATGTAGCTGTGTGTATTTTGCTTGAAAAACTTTGAGAATGTTTTACCTTTTATGTCCAGTGATTCAAACTGGATGTCACAACATAGAAACGTAAGTCCTTTCTTATGATGCTGATGTATGTCTACATATATATGGCATTCTATTCATATCTATCTATCTATCTATCTATCTATCTATCTATCTATCTATCTTAATTCTGTGCCTATCTATCTATCTATCTATCTATCTATCTATCTATCTATCTATCTATCTATCTGTTATTTTAAATCTCTTCCTATATATCTAATAATTTAAATCGATTTCTAATTCTCTCTAACATTTTAAATTTCTTATCTATCTATCTATCTATCTATCTATCTATCTATCTATCTATCTATCTATCTATCTATCTATCATTTTAATTCTGTTCATATCTATCTATCTATCTATCTATCTATCTATCTATCTATCTATCTATCTATCTATCATTTTAATTCTATTCCAATCTATATTATTTAGACTGTTGTCACTCATCTTTATTGTTATACTCACGACGTTTCGGCCATTGTACGCCGCGACCTTCTTCAGGAGATTGGAATGTCGAATTGAACATTTTATTTCGTTCCCCGGGGTAGATTTTTCTAGTTCCACGTGCCATGCCTCTTCCAGATCTCTCAGTTACCTCCCTATAACGCAATTCTCCAAGTAGCCAGGTATTGAACTCAAAACAGTGTGAAGACACTGGATCCAACAATCTTTATCCACTGTGCTATGTTATCCAGACACACCAAGAAGGCCTGACCATACAACGGCCAAATAAAAAAAAAACCTTCATAAATTATTTCACTACAGAAGTTGAATAAAGCGCGAAACATGTTAAAATTGTAATGTTTCTTATTCATAATATTTCCTTATTTAAACATTTTGTCAAATTTAATCCTTATTTTCAGTTCATGTATATATATATATATATATATATATATATATATATATATATATATATATATATATATATATATATATATATACTAGAGATCCTAATCAAATTGGAGGTGAAATTTGGGTAAGACGATAAACTACATCCAACAGCAAGGCCTCTGATCAGAATATTTTGAGGACTGTACAGCCATCTTTTAATTGCTGGTGTTCCCAGGTCCGAACTGACCGGGGTATTAGTCTCTGTTAGGGTCCCAGGTATGGGATAATAGTTAACCCCAAACTGATGTCAAAACACTATGAAAATATAAAAATACTTTTTAATACCAGCAATAAATTTTTGCAAAAAAATATTAACAGAAATAAATTATTACCAGCAATACATTTTCGGAAAAATATTAGCAGCAAGTCATTTTTCGAAAAAAAATATATTAGCAGCAATACATATTTGGAAAAATATTACCAGAAATACTTGTGGGAAAAAATATTACCAGCAACAGAAATGTTGAACATATTAATGTTGATACACCGTAAAACAAAACAAACCAAACCAACATTGAGTTGGTTAAGCATCTCAAATAGCAGACCACCTTTTTCAGAAAAGTAATATCGCTTTTGTTTCTCTAAGGTAATTCCTAATATATTGACGATCATTATGGAAAGTGTCTATCAAGCTTGAGACAAACAACATCGTTTGTGTTTCTCTAAGACAATTCCTGATATGTCGACGATCATTACGGAAAGTGTCTATCAAGCTTTAGAGAAGCAATATCGTTTTTGTTTCTGTAAGACTATTCCTGATATATTGACGATCATTAAGGAAAGTGTCTATCAAGCTTGAGAGAAGCAATATCGTTTTTGTTTCTCCAAGTCAATTTTTGATATATTGACGATAATTACGGAATATGTCTATCAAGTCTGAGAGAAGCAATATCGTTTTTATTTCTCTAATGCAATTCCTGATATATTGACGATCATTAAGGAAAGTGTATATCAAGCTTGAGAGAGCAGTATGTTTTTTGTTTCTCTAAGACAATCCCTGATATATTGACGATCATTACGGAAAGTGTCTGTCAAGCATAAGAGAAGTAATATTGTTTTTGTTTGTCTAAAACAATTCCTGATACGTTGACGACCATTACGAAAAGTGTCTATCAAGCCTGAGAGAAGCAACATCCTTTTTTGTTTCCTAAGGAAATACCTGACATATTGACGATCATTACGGAATGTGTTTATCAAGCTTTAGAGAAGAAATATCGTTTTTGTTTCTCCAAGACTATTCCTGATATATTGACGATAATTTCGGAAAGTGTCTATCAAGCTTGAAAGCAGAAATATAGTTTTTGTTTATCTAATGCAATTCCTGATATGTTGACGATCACTACGGAAACTGTCTAAAAAGCTTGAGAGAAGCAATATCGTTTTTGTTTCTCTAAGACAATTCTTGATATATTGACGATCATTAAGGAAAGTGTCTATAAAGCTTGAGTGAAGCAATATCGTTTTTATTTCTCTAATGCAATTCCTGATACATTGAGGATAATTAAGGAAAGTGCATATCAAGCTTGAGAGAGCAATATGTTTTTTGTTTCTCTAAGACAATCCCTGATATATTGACGATCATTACGGAAAGTGTCTATCAAGCTTTAGAGAAGCAATATCGTTTTGTTTCTCTAATGAAATTCTTCATATGTTGACGATCATTACGAAAAGTGTCTATCAAGCTTGAGAAAAGCAATATCGTTTTTGTTTCTCTAAGACAATTCCTGATATGTCGACGATCATTACGGAAAGTGTCTATCAAGGTTTAGAGAAGCAATATCGTTTTTGTTTCTGTAAGACTATTCCTGATATATTAACGATCGTTAAGGAAAGTGTCTATCAAGCTTTAGAGAAACAATATCGTTTTTGTTTCTCTAAGACAATTCCTGATATGTCGACTATCATTACGGAAAGTGTCTATCAAGCTTTAGAGAAGCAATATCGTTTTTGTTTCTGTAAGACTATTCCTGATATATTGACGATCATTACGGAAAGTGTCTATCAAGCTTTAGAGAAGCAATGTCGTTTTGTTTCTCTAATGCAATTCTTCATATGTTGACGATCATTACGGAAAGTGTCTATCAAGTCTGAGAGAAGCAATATCGTTTTTATTTCTCTAATGCAATTCCTGATATATTGACGATCATTAAGGAAAGTGTATATCAAGCTTGAGAGAGCAGTATGTTTTTTGTTTCTCTAAGACAATCCCTGATATATTGACGATCATTACGGAAAGTGTCTATCAAGCATAAGAGAAGCAATATTGTTTTTCTTTGTCTAAGACAATTCCTGATACGTTGACGACCATTACGAAAAGTGTCTATCAAGCCTGAGAGAAGCAACATCCTTTTTGTTTCCTAAGGAAATTCCTAACAAATTGACGATCATTACGGAATGTGTTTATCAAGCTTTAGAGAAAAAATATCGTTTTTTTTTCTCTAAGACAATTCAAGATAAACTGACGATCATTACGGAAAGTGTCTATCAAGCATGAGAGAAGCAACATCGTTTGTGTTTCTCTAAGACAATTCCTGATATGCTGACGATCATTACGGAAAGAGTCTATAAAGCTTGAGAAAAGCAATATCGTTTTTGTTTCTCAAAACAATTCCTGATATCTTGACGATCATTTCGGAAAGTGTCTAAAAAGCTTGAGAGAAGCAGTATTGTCTTTGTTTCTCTAAGACAATTCCTGCTATATTGACGATCATTACGGAAAATGTCTATCAAGCATGTTAGAAGCAATATCGTTTTTTCCTCAAAACAATTCCTGATATCTTCAGTATTATTACGGAAAGTGTTTAAAACCTCGAGAGAAGCAATATCGTTTTTGTTTCTCTAAGACAATTCCTGATATGTTGACGATCATTACGGAAAGTGTCTATCAAGCATGAGAGAAGCAACATCGTTTTTATTTCACTAAGACAATTCCTGATATACTGACGATCATCACGGAAAGTGACTATCAAGCATAATAGAAGCAATATCGCTTGTGTTTCTCTAAGACAATTCCTGATATGTTGACGATCACTACGGAAAGTGTCTATTAAGCTTGAGAGAAGCAATATCCTTTTTCTTTCTGTAAGACAATTCCTGATATATTGACGATCATTAAGGAAAGTGTCTATCAAGCTTGAGAGAAGCAATATCGTTTTGTTTCTCTAATGCAATTCTTCATATGTTGACGATCATTACGAAAAGTGTCTATCAAGCTTGAGAAAAGCAATATCGTTTTTGTTTCTCTAAGACAATTCCTGATATATTGAGATAATTAAGGAAAGTGTCTATCAAGCTTGAGAGGAAGCAATATCGTTTTGTTTCTCTAATGAAATTCTTCATATGTTGACGATCATTACGGAAAGTGTCTATCAAGCTTGACAAAAGCAACATCGTTTTGTTTCTCTGAGACAATTCCTGATATACTGACAATCATCACGGAAAGTGTCTATCAAGCATGAGAGAAGCAATATCGCTTGTGTTTCTCTAAGACAATTCCTGATATATTGACGATCATTACGGAAAGTGATTATAAATCTTGAGAAAGGCAATATCGTTTTTGTTTCTCTAAGACAATTCCTGATATGTCGGCGATCATTACGGAAAGTGTCTATCAAGCTTGAGACAAACAACATCGTTTGTGTTTCTCTAAGACAATTCCTGATATGTCGACGATCATTACGGAAAGTGTCTATCAAGCTTGAGAGAAGCAATATCGTTTTTGTTTCTGTAAGACAATTCCTGATATGTTGACGATCATTATGGAAAGTGTCTATCAAGCATGAGAGAAGCAACATCGTTTTTGCTTCTCTAAGACAATTCCTGATATGTTGACGATCATTACGGAAAGTGACTATCAACGTATGGCGTGTTAATTTTAACCTCCCCAAAACGAAATTTCTCTGTATTGATCCATCTGAGTGACCGTTTCTGCCTTTCATCAGCATTGCTGATGCTAACCTCCAGGAGAGTGACATGTTTCACCTTCTCAGGCTAACATTTTCAACTGACATGAAACGGAAACTTATGGAATCCATTGCTAGATGTGCTGCTAAGAAAACTGGTTCACTCTTTCGTGCTAGATAATTTTCCTCTCCAGAATCTCTTTTACATATTTATAAGCCTACCATTCATCCTTGCTTTGGATATTGCAACCACATATGGTCAGGTGCCCCTAGCATATATTTAAAGATTCTTGTTGAAAGCCCAAGAAAAATCTGCAATATTATTAGTCCTGACCCAGCATCTCGGCTTGTCTTTTTCACACCGACGTAACGTAGCTTTTTTTTTTTTTTTAAGCATTAAGCCCCGAGCAAGGCGGGAAGCCACTAGCACGCAAGGGATTACAGAAGAATTTGGAGCGAGATCAGATAGGATTGATAGAGGAAAAGATAAGGAGAAGTATAGTGGATAGATCAATGCAACTGGAGAAGTCGATTGACATTACATTTGAATAGTTGTAGATTATAGCTCTCAGGGAAACAGGAATAGAGAAGGGAGTTCCACAAGCGAGAGGTGCAAGATATGAAGCTATTGATGTAGAAGAGGCGGCTATATTTAACAGTTTCAACAGTGAAAGGGTGAGAGCGGGATGCCAGTCTCATAGGACGCTTGAATTCATGAAATCTGGGTACCAGCGAAAGCAGCTCCTCGGGGCAATTACCATGAAAGTATTTGTAAAAAAGACAAAGAGAGGCGACATTACGTCTCGGAGAACGACTGTAGACGAGATGCCGGATCAGGGCCAATTATATTGCATATCCGCCACTGGAGCTTATTAAGAACCCCGAGGCAAACAGAAGGGGCTCCAGACCATATATGGCAGCAACACTCCATGCAATGGCGAATAGTTGATTTGTAGATTTGAAGGATCGATTCCGGGGAGAAAAATTTCTTGGCGCGGCACAGGGAGCCAACTTTCCTTACAGTGGACGCTTTCCGTTAAATATTTTCATGGTAATTGTTCAGATGAGACTTCTTCTATGGTATTTTGGTCTGGTGCTCCTACTATATATTTAGAGATTCTTGATAAAATCCAAAGAACAATCAGCAATATTATTGGCCCTGACTTGGCATCTCGGTTTCTGTTCCTTTCCCATCGCCGCAACGTAGCTTCCCTCTGCTTTTTCTATCAATCTTTTCATGGTAATTGTTCTGATGAACTTTCCGCTATGGTACCTGGACTTTATATGAATTTAAGCGCTGTACTATATTGGCGGAAAGGTCTCACCATTTTACGGTTGAAACGGCTAGATGTAACCGTAAGTTCTATGCTAACAGTTTCTCCCCTCGCAACTGCGGAACTGTCTTCCGGCTAAATGCATTCCAGTCAAAAATTTAAATGCAATGTCAATCGTTATCTACTGTCCTCTTGATTACTCTTCTATTGTTCTCGTTCCTTAATAATATTTTCACTTTTTTTTCTTTATTCTTTCACACTCAGTAGCCCTTTGTGTCTTTATGGCTTTTCTGTCAATCGTTATCTACTGTCCTCTTGATTACTCTTCTATTGTTCTCTCTCTTAATAATATTTCACTTTTTCTTATTCTTTCACATGAACTCAGTAGCCCTTGTGTCTTTATGGCTTTAAATGTCAATCGTTATCTACTGTCCTCTTGATTACTTTTCTATTGTTCTCTCTCCTTAATAATATTTCACATTTTTCTTATTCTTTCACACTCAGTAGCCCCTTGTGTCTTTATGGCTTTACTGTCAATCGTTATCTACTGTCCTCTTGATTACTTTTCTATTGTTCTCGCTCCTTAATAATATTTCACATTTTTCTTATTCTTTCACACTCAGTAGCCCCTTGTGTCTTCATGGCTTTACTGTCAATCGTTATCTACTGTCCTCTTGATTACTCTTCTATTGGTTCTCGCTCCTTAATAATATTTCACTTTTTTCTTATTCTTTCACACTCAGTAGCCCTTGTGTCTTTATACTTTACTGTCAATCGTTATCTACTGTCCTCTTGATTACTCTTCTATTGTTCTCTCGCTCCTTAATAATATTTCACTTTTTTCTTATTCTTTCACCTCAGTAGCCCTTGTGTTTTATGGCTTTACTGTCAATCGTTATCTACTGTCCTCTTGATTACTTGATTATTCTTCTCCTTAATAATATTTCTAAATTTTTTTATTCTTTTTACACCAGTAGCCTTGTGTAATATTTCACTGTTTAATCGTTATCTATTGTCCTCTTTTACTCTTCTATTGTTCTCTCTCCTTAATGTATTTCAACTTATTTCATTCTTTCACACTCAGTAGTTTGTGTCTTTTTGGCTTTACTGTCAATCGTTATCTATTGTCCTCTTGATTACTCTTCTATTGTTCTCGCTCCTTAATAATATTTCACTTTTTTTTCATTCTTTTTCACACTCAGTAGCCCTTTGTGTCTTTTATGGCTTTACTGTCAATCGTTATCTATTGTCCTCTTGATTACTTTTCTATTGTTCTCTCTCCTTAATAATATTTCACATTTTTCTTATTCTTTCACACTCAGTAGCCCCTTGTGTCTTTATGGCTTTACTGTCAATCGTTATCTACTGTCCTCTTGATTACTCTTCTATTGGTTCTCGCTTCTTAATAATATTTCACTTTTTTTCATTCTTTCACACTCAGTAGCCCCTTGTGTCTTTATGGCTTTACTGTCAATCGTTATCTATTGTCCTCTTGATTACTTTTCTATTGTTCTCTCTCCTTAATAATATTTCACATTTTTCTTATTCTTTCACACTCAGTAGCCCCTTGTGTCTTTATGGCTTTACTGTCAATCGTTATCGACTCTCCTCTTGATTACTCTTCTATTGGTTCTCGCCCCTTAATAATATTTCACTTTTTTTCATTCTTTCACACTCAGTAGCCCCTTGTGTCTTTATGGCTTTACTGTCAATCGTTATCTATTGTCCTCTTGATTACTTTTCTATTGTTCTCTCTCCTTAATAATATTTCACATTTTTCTTATTCTTTCACACTCAGTAGCCCCTTGTGTCTTTATGGCTTTACTGTCAATCGTTATTTACTCTCCTCTTGATTACTCTTCTATTGTTCTCGCTCCTTAATAATATTTCACTTTTTTCATTCTTTTCACACTCAGTAGCCCCTTGTGTCTTTTATGGCTTTACTGTCAATCGTTATCTACTGTCCCCTTGATTACTCTTCTATTGTTCTCGCTCCTTAATAATATTTCACTTTTTCTTATTCTTTCACACTTTAGTAGCCCCTTTGTCTTTATGGCTTTACTGTCAATCGTTATCTACTGTCCCTTGATTACTCTTCTATTGTTCTCGCTCCTTAATAATTTTCCTTTTTTCTTTTATTCTTTCACACTTAGTAGCCCCTTGTGTCTTTATGGCTTTAATGTCAATCGTTATCTACTGTCCCTTGATTACTCTTCTATTGGTTCTCGCTCCTTAATAATATTTCACTTTTTTTCTTATTCTTTCACACTCAGTAGCCCTCTTGATCTTTATGGCTTTAATGCAATCGTTATCTACTGTCCCCCTGATTACTCTTCTTTGTTCTCGCTCCTTAATAATATTTCACTTTTTCTTATTCTTTCACACTCAGTAGCCCCTTGTGTCTTTAAAATTTAAATGCTGTCAATCGTTATCTACTGTCCCCTTGATTACTCTTCTATTGGTTCTCGCTCCTTAATAATATTTCACTTTTTTTTTATTCTTTCATTTGACATAGTAGCCCTTTGTCTTTTAAATTTTCCCACTGTCAATCGTTATCTACTGTCCCCTTGATTACTCTTCTATTGGTTCTCGCCCTTAATAATATTTCATTTTTTCTTATTCTTTCACACTCAGTAGCCCTTGTGTCTTTATGGCTTTACTGTCAATCGTTATCTACTCTCCCCAGATTACTCTTCTATTGTTCTCGCTCAAACTCATTTCACTTTTTTTTTATTCTTTCACACTCAGTAGCCCCTTTTGTGTCTTTATGGCAATACTGTCAATCGTTATCTACTGTCCCCTTGATTACTCTTCTATTGTTCTCGCTCCTTAATAATATTTCACTTTTTCTTATTCTTTTTTGCACTCAGTAGCCCCTTGTGTCTTTTATGGCTTTACTGTCAATCGTTATCTACTGTCCCTTGATTACTCTTCATTGTTCTCGCTCCTTAATAATATTTCACTTTTTTTTTATTCTTTCCACACTCAGTAGCCCTTGTGTCTTTATGGCTTTTACTGTCAATCGTTATCTACTGTCCCCTTGATTACTCTTCTATTGTTCTCGCTCCTTAATAATATTTTTTTTTTTTTCTTATACTTTTCACACTTAGTAGCCCCTTTGTCTTTAAAAATTTAAATGCTGTCAATCGTTATCTACTGTCCCCTGATTACTCTTCTATTGGTTCTCGCTCCTTAATAATATTTCACTTTTTTTTTCTTATTCTTTCACACTCAGTAGCCCCTTGTGTCTTTATGGCTTTATGTCAATCGTTATCTACTGTCCCCTTGATTACTCTTCTTTTATTGTTCTCGCTCCTTAATAATATTTCAACTTTTTTCTTATTCTTTTTTACACTCAGTAACCCTTGTGTCTTTATGGCTTTACTGTCAATCGTTATCTACTGTCCCTTGATTACTCTTCTATTGTTCTCGCTCCTTAATAATATTTCACTTTTTTTTCCATTCTTTCACACTCAGTAGCCCTTGTGTCTTTATGGCTTTACTGTCAATCGTTATCTACTGTCCCCTTGATTACTCTTCTATTGTTCTCGCTCTTTAATAATATTTCACTTTTTTCTTATTCTTTCACACTCAGTAGCCCCTTGTGTCTTTATGGCTTTACTGTCAATCGTTATCTACTGTCCCCTTGATTACTCTTCTATTGTTCTCGCTCCTTAATAATATTTCACTTTTTTCTTATTCTTTCACACTCAGTAGCTCCTTGTGTCTTTATGGCTTTACTGTCAATCGTTATCTACTCTCCTCTTGATTACTCTTCTATTGTTCTCGCTCCTTAATAATATTTCACTTTTTTCTTATTCTTTCACACTCAGTAGCCCCTTGTGTCTTTATGGCTTTACTGTCAATCGTTATCTACTGTCCCCTGATTACTCTTCTAGTGTTCTCGCTCCTTAATAATATTTCACTTTTTTTCCTTATTCTTTCACACTCAAGTAGCCCCTTGTGTCTTTTTGGCTTTACTGTCAATCGTTATCTACTGTCCCCTTGATTACTCTTCTATTGTTCTCGTTCCTTAATTATATTTCACTTTTTTCTTATTCTTTCACGCTCAGTAGCCTTTTTCTGTCTTAGTGGCTTTACTGGGATGAAATGATAATATATATATATATATATATATATATATATATATATATATATATATATATATATATATGTGTTGTGTAAATGTGTTCTCAACTTCCATCGTGCGACTCCCAAATGTTTACTTATAAAAAATGATTTTATCAATTATCTCGTGTATAATGCGAGTTCCTTTTTAGAGAGACCAAATTACAATAGACTAACCTTTTTTCTTCTATCTCTTTATCCCATCTTCTAGTTAAATAAGTTAAAAAAAAGTAAAAGAGAATGATAAAAGTATCATTAGTAACGCTATACTCGTTGCATAAAGGCGTACAGCCATAAACAACCAAATGAGAAACAACTTAACATCTTGTTAACGTAAACAATGGAAAAGATGCATATTCGCCATGTTTGTATTTTATAATACGATAAATAATATGTGAATATTATGTGCATTATTACTGGATACAGTTAAAGAAAATATCAGTTTTTCAGAATTATGTTCATTTTAAATACAACTGTACTTTTTTCCTGACAGTATATATATATATATATATATATATATATATATATATATATTAAAGACATTTTTTTGCTTTTAACATTCTTTTTATAGAAAAAAAATATAAAATGTCATAAAATGTCTTTTAATAAATTGTCGGACTTTGTCCATTTCTTAACGTATATATATATATGTATTATATTCTTATAATGTTACATATATATATATATATATATATATATATATATATTCTGTCGACAGATATATATATATATACATATATATATATATATATATATATATACCGCATGTAATTGTTAACGTGCGATCTCGCGTATCGTGCAAAAAAATGTTTATTTTATCATGTATCTCGTGTATCATGCGAGTTCGTTTTTTGAGAGACCAAATTACAATAGACTAACATCTTTTTCTCTTTCCCTTTTTCCCATTGTCTAGTTAAATAAGTTAAAAAAATGTCAAAGAGAATGATAAAAGTATCATTAGTAACGTTGGGCAAACGCGTACAGCCATAAACAACCAAACAAGAAACAGTTAAACATCTTATAAACTTAAACAATAGAAAAGATGCATAATCGCCATGTTTGTATTTTATAATACGATACTAATATGTGAATATTACATGCATGATTATTGGATACAGTTAAACTAAACATCAGTTTTTCAGAAAATGTTCATTTTAAATACAACTGTACTTTTGTCGACAATTATATATATATATTTATATATATATATGTTTTCGACTTTATTGTTATACATATATATATATATATATATATATATATATATATATATATATATATATATTTAGGCAACAAATTATTTGGGGTTGCATAATCTTAAATATCGTGACTTTCCCCATATATTTACTTATAAAAAATGATTTTATCAATTATCTCGTGTATAATGCGAGTTCCTTTTTAGAGAGACCAAATTACAATAGACTAACCTCTTTTCCTTTCTCTCTCTTTATCCTATCTTCTCAGGTAAAAAAAAAAAAATAAAAGAGAATGATAAAAAGAAAATTAGTCACGCTACACATACAGCCATAAACAACCAAACGAGAAACGGCTAAAAACTTCAACATTAAACAATGAAAATGATGCATATTCGCTATGTTTGTATTTTATAATACGATAAATATTATACTGGTATCAAAAAATAATGTCGTTTTTTTTGTTTTTCTGAACGTTAAAAACGACATTATTTTTTTCAATAAAAATATAATTTGTGAATATTGCATGCATTATTACTGGATACAGTGAAGGAAAACAGTTTTATCAAAATCTTGTTTTATTTTAAATACAACTGTAGTTTTTGTCAACAGTAAATGGATATAGTTTGGTCAACATAAGCTTAAACCAGAATTTTCATTTACATAAATTTTTTTATATCTCATTTCTGTTTTCTCTTCCCCAAAAAAATTAGCATGATACAAATATTCTATATATATATATATATATATATATATATATATTTAATATATATATATATTCTTATATATATATTGTTTTTTATACATTATTTTTAAAAATATAAATATTTAAGTAAAATTATATTTTAATAAACATAATTAACATCATTTATGTAAATTTTGATAATAGTATGTCCAAAAACTAAATATTAAAATATATTCCTCCAACAGGAATCGAACCTATATCCTACATATCATACCGTCATGTAGCCTGACGTGCTGTATCATTTAGCTACAGAGGAAGCGTCTTTTTAGCAATGTTAAATTACTGTTTTGAACTATAAATTTCATATAATTTTCGTTTTCATTCAGGCCGGTGAATGTTGTTTAATACTGTTTATTATAAACAGAAATTTTGAATTGAATATTTTAATCTTAAAAAATAACGTATACGAAGAGAAAAATATATTAAAATTAAATCATTAATATATCGACTGTCCTTTCATAATTGATTTATGAATTTTTCCAGCAGGTCAGTTCCAAGACTATATCAGCCTATTTAACAGCACATGATTTGATTATAGTGGTAAGGTTTCTTATAAAACAAAATTAAAAATATGAAGGGTTGAAAACAAGACCTATTTTATACGAATAAAATTTTCAAAACAACCCTCCGCAATTTTTAATTCAATTGTCCTTCTCTTCACCAAAGCCATTTAAACCCAGTCTGTCCTGCTATATTACCCATAGCTGGAGGATAATTGAATTCTATTTCCCAATAGTAATTATTATAAACAATATATTTATATATATTTATATATATATATTTAAAAAAAAAATTATTTTAATTATAAAATTATTAGTCTCTAATGCCCTTTCAACCAACATCTTTCAGGAGACAATCGTTTATTTTTCATTTTCTTTTTAAATATTAAATTCTAGATGAATTAAAAAAAAATATATTTTCTTTAAAATAATTTTATTTCTTCTTTCCTCAAGTCAATTGGGGAAATTCTCATGTAAATAAATTTCCTTCTTAAAATAAAATATCCCCAACAGATTTTGTTGTCTCTTTCTTTCCGGCTTTCTTTCATATTTATCCCATACAAACTCTTCCAAATCTTAATTTTTCTTATTTGAAAATATTTTTTTTTTTTTAATTTAATATATTTATTTTTTTATTCTTGTGTCAACCCATAAATTGGTTCTTTAAAATTGTAAATCAATATCAAAATGTTTGTTTTTTTTTTTCTCTTTTGGAAAATTTTCTTTTTTTTTTCTTTCTTAATAATCAAAAATTTTCTTTTTTCATTTCTTTTTCTTTTCAAAAAATTTTTTTTTTCGCCGCTTTTTTTTTTCGCCGCTTTTCTTTTTTTTTCTTTCTTTATTTCTTTCTTTCTTTATTTCGTTGATTTCTTTTTCATCTCATCTTTTCTTTTTTAATTTTCTCTTTCTTTCTTTTTCTTTTGCAAATTTTTTCTTTAGATTTTTTCTTTTTTATTTCCCCCAACCTATTTTTTTCCTTTAATTTTTAGGCCTTTCTTTTTTCTTTCTTTCTTTCTTTTCTTTGTTCTTTCTTTCTTTCTTTCTTGTTTACTAATATCGCCGCTTTCAAAAACTTTTTCTTTCTTTCTTTTCTTTCATTGAAGAATCTTTCTTTCTTTAGGTTTCTTTCTTTCAAAGTAATGAATTTAAGATTTACATTAGATTCTTTCTTTCTTTCTTTCTTTCTTTCTTTCTTTCTTTTTTTATATTAATTTCCTATTTTTCTGTTCCTTTAAATATTTCCTTTCAAATTTCTTTCTTTCTTTCGAGATTTTTTCTTTTTTCTTTCTTTCTTTAAAAATTTCTTTCTTTTTATCGCATTTTTTTCTTAAAATTTCCTTTTTTCTTTTTTTTTAAAATTTAATTCTTTTCTTTCTTTTTCTTTCTTTCTTTCTTTCTTTTTTAATATCTTTTGCATTTTATCTATATTTCTTTCTTTTGTAATTCTTTGCTTTTCTTTTTTTTTTCTTTCTTTCTTTGAAAGATTCTTTCTTTTTCAAGACAAATATTGTTTTTCTTCTTTCGTAATATCAATTTCTTTCGTTCTTTCTTTCTTTCTTTCTTTCTTTTTAAAAAAAGTAAACCATTTCTTTCTTAATATTTGAATAAAATTTTATTTTCCAGATTTCAAAAGCACTTCTTCGCCGTTTTCTTCAATTTCTTTTCCCCCAGATTCTTTCTTTCTTTCTCTTTCTTTCTTTCTTTGAAATTTCTAAAATAATTTTTCTCAAGAAATCCTTTTTGATTTCTTTCCTTCTCTAAACATTTTCTTTCTTTCCAGAATTTTCTTTCTTTCTTTTATAGGATTCATGATAGCAAATAATGTTCCTTTTTATAAGTCTTTTTCATTTTTTTTAACACTAGTTGCATCTTAACATCATCGTCATGGATGCTTAATTAAATAAATTGATAAGTTCGTATAAATATAAGATTATTCATACTGGTTTTCAATTTAGAATTTTCCTTTTCTTTAAATTTTCATAGACAAATTTACAAGATGTCCAGTCTTTTAAGCTAATTTAACCTAAATTTAATATTCTTCAAAAAAAATATCAAATACTTTTTTGACAGTTATATCAAATTTTTATCAGTTTTGAAATGATATGAAATCGCTGAAATGCTTGATTTGATTCGATTGTTTTTAACAAGACAACTTCTTCAAATTTTTTACCTAAAATTGATTTTTAAAATTTCCAATGCGTCAATCGTTCATTCCGTTTCTTGCCATTTCTGTTTTTTATTGTTCTCTTGCCCTTAACAATTTTCTCAGGTTCTTCCAACAAAATCAATAACACTTTTGCGTCTTAGTGGCTTTTTTGCCTTCAAGTGAAATGATTTCCACAACCTTTATTTCTAGATATTTATATTTATATATATATATATATATATAAATATATATATATGGCACAACAAACACAAAATATATATATAGAGAGATTCAGAGTATATGGTTGAAACCTATATTTTTTAAGTTCGACATCTCTACTTCTTGATTCTTAAGGGCTTGATAATTGGTAGCCGTCATTTAATGTGAAAATCTTTAACATTTTCTTATCGTTTTTTTTTCTCTTTGCAGGTAAATTGACAAAAATTGTTAATTACTTGATTGTCTGCGTTAAATATTACATTTTGTTTAAATGGGTGAAAGCCATCATGTCAATCGAACTGTCTTGTTACTTTAAAAATATTATTTGATTCAGAAATTTTTCTTCTTCTTCTTTAATTCTTCTAAACCAATTATTATTATTATTAAAATTAAACATTTACATGAAGAGAACTGGTACAGAACATTACCGATAACGTTATCAAGAATTTGGCTCGGACATTATCAAATCGCCCAATCTACCGCATTGTGCTAGATTAGTTTTTCCCAAATTTGTTTTCCTTGGGCCGCATTTTCAGAATGAATATTTGCTCGTACCTCACTAAATTTTATGTGATAAAAACTACATTTAAAAATAAAAAAGAGAGAGGGTTAAAGGGAGATAACCCCGGATTCAAAGTCAGAACATTATCATTGATAACTCTCTCCTCCAATTTGCAGACCCTAGTTACTATATATTCTTATTACTTGATATAATGCAAAAATATCACAAGGATAAACACGGTCAATAATTATTTATAACTATTTATACTGAGACTCATGTATGCAACTACAAGTAATCTATAATAATAATTAAGATTTTGAAAACATATTTATTTTTGGCATATGAATTTTTTGAAACTGTTTCTATATCTTTGATTGTCTTTGAATCATTTCGCCTCACCTTCT
>CAHIKZ030002918.1:162500-169610 GCA_903632075.3 Acanthosepion pharaonis | reverse complement strand
GGTACTTCATTTTTTTTTATTATATGTGAATTGTTGATTTCTTTGGAAAAAATATTGGCGTTGTTTCCCACTGCCTTTGCTCTAGATTTGAATTCAGATTTTACATTCTTCTAGACTAGCTGCCAGCCAAGGCTAGAGAGCTCATTCTACTCTGCTGTTTAATGCATAACTGGAAGACGAAGATGTGCACCATACTTTTCTCAAGTGTATTAGTGTGAAGTAATACAGAAAACATTAGAACTTGAATGCAGCTTACCCTTCCCATTTTCTGTGCCAGTAACTGTTATACTACCTGCTCACTACCATTATTTAATGAGTCAATTTTCACCTCTCAGTATAGAGTACACTAGTCCGATAATGTTGATTCTGATTACCTTCACATATAACATTATATATTTATAAAGATATTCTTTAATATCTCTATATCTCTGAGATGAGGTATTATGATTGCTTGCATTATTTACATTATTCGAACCCTTATCCACATCTTCATTGCCATATTCACAACATTTCGGCCATTGTATCCTCCGGCATTCTTCAGGATCTGTCCATATCTCTGAGATGAGGTATCATGATTACTTGCATTATTTACATTATTTGGACCCTTATCCACATCTTTATTGCCATATTCACAACGTTTCGGCCTCTATATCTCTGAGATGAGTTATTATGATTACTTGCATTATTTACATTATTCAGACTCTTATCCTCATCTTCATTGCCATATTTCACAATGTTTTGGCCTCTGTATCTCTGAGATGAGGTATTATGATTACTTAGATTGTTTTCAAGTGGATAAAGACATTGGTTAGATCCAGTGACTAGACCCAAAATGTTGTGAGTTCAATACCTGGCCACAGTAGAGTTAAAGGGAAATAACTGAGACATCCAGAAAAGGCATGGCGCATGAAAGTAGAACAGTGTACCCCAGTGGACAAAATAAAGGGTTCGGTTCGAAATTCCAGTCACCTGAAGAAGGCCGGAGCATACAACAGCCAAAACGTTGTGAATATGGCAATGAAGATGAGGATAAGAGTTTGAATAATATAAATAGTGCAAGTAAAAATATTCTTTCATATAAGTTCTTACTATCAAATCTTTATACAAAAATACTGTAACCTTAAATTGAATGAAGAAAATGCATTCAAAGATTTGTTTTAAAATCAGTATTCAACTGTTGAACTCTTTGAATTTCCTAAGTTCTTCATTATAAAAGATTGTAGTTGGTGCAATCTTAACGATAGAAGATATACTGATGACACTAATAATGTCAGACACAAGGAAAACTACAGGACCTTGTTGACAATGTAGGTGAGGAAAGCAAAAAGAAAAGAGTAACCATCAATTGTAAGAATACAGAACATATGGTTGTCATCAGGAGAAAAAGCCCGAAATGTGGACTCTGAATTGGGGATGTCAAAAACAAACACTTACAGAAGTTTAAATATCTGGGAAGTTTAAATAAATAAATAAATAAAGTTTAAACACATACAGAAGTTTAAATATCTGGAAATATCTGAAATATCTAAGCTAAGGAAAATGTGACACCAGAATATGAAGGTACACTGGAATAGCAAAAGTGCCTTCCAGAAACTAAGCAAAGTATCAACAAACAGGAAAATTTCATAATCAATAAGTAGCAGTGAATGTTGACAATTTCCTCACTGATGAAGTGAAGACAAAGTGGAGATAATAGAAATATGGTTCTGCAGGAGGATACTGAGAATGCTATGGACAGACTGCGTAAACAATAAGAAGTTTTAAGGAAAATGGAAACAAAAAGCTCACTTAGAATCCCATCCTGGGTATGATAATAAACTACATCCAGCAGCAAGGTCTGTGATCAGGAAATTTTGAAGAGCATGGAATCACCTTTAAAATTGCTATCTTTCTCAGGTCCACCCTGACCCAAGGTGGTAGTATCTGTTAGGGTTCCAGCTATGGGCAAATAGGGAACCCCCAAACTGGGGTTAAAAAACTGAAATTATAAAAATACATTTTCATAGTAAAAAAAAAAATACCAGCAATAGATTTTTATTAAAAAAAAAAAAAAAAAATTAATCTAGCTTCCAAGAAAATTAAATTTCAGCATTAAATGACCCATAAGGTGTTGATATGCCATTAAAGAAAGACTAAGAATCAGAAAGAGAGGGCTGAAATTTCTGTGAATTAAGGCTTGGAAAATTTGATACCAACAGGACCTATTGAAGTCATAAGAGACAGGAGGAGGCAGTGGGTCACCTAACTGACCAGCTTGTGTGAATAGAGGGGTGGGAGGGATGATAAAAGGGCAAACATGACTGTGAGCGAAAAAGGATGGGAAGTTGTGAAGAGCCATAAGTAGGTATGTACTGAAAAGACATGGCACAAAGAAGTCGCCTTTTCTTTTTTCTTTTTCTTTTTTTTTTTAGGATAATTATATCACTTAGTTATGCCATATTAACAAAATGTAATGCACTGCATGAAAATGAGAAACAATTTCGAGAGATGGCACTGTTAAAAAGCCTTTCCACCCATTCTGACTCTTGCTAGATCTTCTGCTAGGATTCTGTGTCATGCCAGACAATTCTTTGGGACAAATTCCATCTAACACATTTCTAAATCTACCATTCATCCCTGCATTGAAGATTGCTGCCATATATGGTCTGGAGCTCCTGTAATATATCTAGAGATTCTTGACAAAATCCAAAGAAGGCTTCAGTCACTTTCCCACCAGCATGATGTGTCGTCTCTGTGTCTTTTCTACAAATATTTTCATGCTAATTGTTTGAATGAGCTCACCTCATTGATACCTTAACTTCATGAGTTTAAGCTTACTACTAGATTGTCAGATAGGTCACATCATTTTACTGTTGAAATAGCTAGATGTAACCATAAGTTATATTCTAATAATTTCTATTCACATATTTTTTGCCTGTAGAACTCTCTTCCAGTTTCTTGGCACCCTGCCACCTACAATATTCAAAAATTTAAATTCAGTGTCAATTGCCATCTTCTATCTTCCTGAATCCTATTCTTTCATTGTCCTTTCTCCTCACTAAAGTCTTCTCAGTCTCTTTCACTTTCAGTAACCCCTTGCATCTTAGTGGCTTTATGGCCTTGCTTGGGGTGAAATGATTAAAAAAAAAAAACTTAAGTTCATCTTTTAGCGGGGGAAAATAAAAATCAACGGAACTCCTTTGTATTTCTTGAAAAAGGACTATTTCTTGTAAAAGTTTAAAATTTCATCATTTGGGAATTTATGTACAAATTATAGCGAATGTTTCTGTTCTTCTTTTTTTTCATTTTTTTTTTTTTTTTATAAAAATTGCTAAATTATTTCTGAGGATTTGAATATCGAAGTGACCTTTTATCGTTTGTTAAAACTAAGTTAAACTACCTTCAAAATATGTTATTTTGCTTAAGAAAAGAAAATTGTATAGCTAAGGTCAGCTTACAGGTTTCTGAAACCTGAAAAAAACTTTAGAAATTGTGTCATAAAACCACTTTGTGTCAGATATCTCTAAGAGACTTGACAGCAAAAGTAAATGTTGATAAGTAGACCTATTTGTTACAAATAAATATTACAGAAATATTAGCTTACTGACTACTCTATTTAAGAGGTCATTATCATAAATTTTATTTTCCTTATACACAAAATGGACAATATTTTCAAAGGAAATTCTCTTTTTTACTTATAAGTATATAAGAAAAAGTAAAAAAGAAATAGTCCTAAAACAGAAAATAAAATAAACACATGGTTGTTGATTCCAAATTGTTTTCCAGGGTAAAAAATAAAATCTATCTATATTTGTGAGTTGAGTTATTGTAACTATTTACACTATTTGGACTGTTGTCCTCATCTTTGTCATATTCACCAAGGGCACATAGCCAATTGGATAGAAGCATTGGTTGAAGTAAGCCAGTGACTTGACCCATAGGACAACTAATCGACAGTCGAGACAATAGTATCTGGGCGTGATAAAAATCTGATGCAAACATGGATGATGCAGTATTTTTCAAGGCCAAACCAATTTCAGCATACACCCTGGAAACAGATTCATATTATTGCACATGACTTAATCTGAAGAAAAAAATAGAAATCGATTGCACTCTATCTCTCAACTGGGTCTAAAACTGAGGGTATGGTGAAAGAAAGGAAACTAAAATGGTTGTTTCAATTAATTTGCACATCTATTTATTAAATTATGTTGAATTTTGTCCAGTAAGACTTATAGTCGGCATTAAATATGCCGAAAATAGGTTGATAGGTCGTTAAATTATCCGACTGAACAAACTTTCAACTTCCTAGTGATTCAAAAATTCTTATTTATCAAACATTTTATCATTTTTGTTTTTTTTGTTTTGTTTTTTTTGTTTTGTTTTTTTTTGTTTTTTTTTTTTTTTTTTTTTTTTTTTTTTTTTTTTTTTTTTGACATTTGCTTTTTCTTTATGCAATTGCTCACCCAATACAAATCACTCAAGATAGAAAATTACAAAATGGGTCTGTTTTATGGATGTAAAAATCATAGATTATAAGGATATATAAGATAGATAATGGCTGACCCTGGACAAAGTAGTGGCTTTTAGGAAGAAATTATCTGAATAGAACTTTCTTATTAGTGGAATATGAAGGAATCATGGATATTTGGCTTCTGTGTCCATGGCATAATAGACCTTAGCTGTAATGGTCTGAAATGGTGGAACTAAGGAATGTAGCTCATCAGAACATGTTTTTCCATGGAAATATTGATAGAGAAATGATTGGCTTATGGTGTTGCATCTGTAAGGAAAGGATTGTATGTTGGTGTGGGGGGGTGTAATTCATCGTTTAAAAAGCCACGTAGACACTTCTGAACTGTCGGGGTTGGAAAGTGAGGATTGGGCAGCTCCAACATAGATATGCTAGCAGGACTCCAGACCAGAAATAGATTATTCACTTAGCTGATGATGAGGGTAAAAACAGCTTCTTTGTGCCTTTTCTATAAATACGTTCATGGTAATTGTTCTGATGAGCTTTTCCTGTTATTATTTTTCTTGTAAATAGTTTTGTTTTCATATTGTAAATACTCATTGGGGCTAGTTTTTTAGAATTATTGTTTTATTCCCCACAGACAATGAATTGTAAATATGGGGACTAGTTAGTATTTTCATAGAGACAATGAGGTATTATGGTGAATGTAGTAAGAAAGGTATGTAAGAATGTCTTGTTTTGGTGTAAGGAATATTGTTTGTATGATTAGGTCAGTGTTTGTGGCTAGCTAAGTTATCGTTAAGACAGAAGAAGACTGTCCTTTCCCCAATCCCTCCTTCGGCCTTGTGCCACATTTCTGTATACATAACAGAATATTGCTTTCCTCTTTGGTACGTCAACTTTGAGAATGTAAGTGCAGCATTAGATTGGCTGCTAGGTCTCATCAGTTCACAGTTGAATTGGATAATTGCAGCTGTAAGTCCTATGCTAACAGTTTCTTCTGTTGCACTTCACGCATGTGTAACTCTCTTCCAGCTTCTTACTTTTATAGTCAAGTTTGATCTTCAAAGTTTTAAATGCAATTTCAGTCATTATCTTGTGTATCTTTAATTTCTGTTCTTTTACTGTTCTCTCATTAATGTGTTTTTTTTCTCATGTTCTTTTACACTCAGTAATTCTTTGCATCTTAGTGGCATTAATTACCTTGCTTGGAATGAAATGATTAAAAACAAAAAAAAAAAATTTGATTCATAGAACAACTAACAGCCTAACAGTTTCTTTTAAAAAAAAATGTTTCAAAAAATTACTTTCTATGGAGTTTATAAATTAGGTTTGTACCAATTAATTAGTAAGTGGTCATATCAGTACCTGTCAATTAATCAGTTTTTATACTCTGCCATTCTGGTTTATTATATCACAAAATTTTTATCCATGGCTTAAGGATCCCTAGTTATTTTAGAATGGATTTCAATAATATTCTAAGAGTTTTCATTTCCATTTTTCATCAGTCCTGTTAATTAGAGCAACCTTAATCTATTAATTTGTGTAACCTTAATTAAACAATATTATTGTCACACTGCAAAATAAACCAATTCTTTGCAAGTGTGTGCATGCATTGGTGCATGTGCAAATAGATTATGTTTCATTAAATTCTGCTTAGTCTGGCACAAGGTCCATGTAATGAGCATCGACTGATTATTAAACCAACTAATTCAGCAATTACGAGATAACCGAGCAGCAAATATTTACAGCAGTTGTCTTTCAATTTGTGTATATGTTTGTCTTTTGACTGAGATCTGAGCCCCAAATTTCACCAAGGTGGGTTTGTCAGGGAGATTGACATCTTGATATTATTGGCCTGGCAAGAAGTGCCTAGTGGGTGTTGCTGTTGCCAAGTACCTAAAAACCATAACAAGTCTTACTAATGAAACTTGATAGGCAAAACCTGCTCAGAAGCCATTGCTGGTTGTGTTGCCTCAAAATCACAAGTCATCATGACTGAAGTGGTATGAACTTAGTGACCTTGTTCAAGCTACTGATCAAGCCAAATTACAAAATTTAACAGAGGTATGCTCAGCATAGTTGCAATATAAATCTCAGTTTATCTAACATATTAAAAATTTTGTCATGTTGGTGAATTTTGTTTGAAAAAATAAAAGATTTGTAGCAAAAATTTTTGCTAGTGAATTTGAATCCTACAATTTCATTGTAATACAGTCAGTCAGTTATGTGCCATGTGTGATACATGCTTAGGTGATCATGTATCGAAAGATACTTAACTGACAAGGCAGATTTTTTCCTGCAGTAAGTTGCCATTTCTTTCTGCAGTAGATCAGTTGCCATCCAAGGCTATAGAACCCAGTCTGTCCTGCTATTTATCCATATCAGGGGAGAAGAGGATTCATACCTTTCCCAAGGGTATTGGCACATAAGTGAATGTAACGGATTTGACTGAAATTCAAACTCGGCTCTCCGATTTCTCAATCCGAGCCACTATCCATTACTCCACCATACCTCCATTGTAATACAGGCCCTGTAAAGTTCGGATAAAAAAATGTCATGAAGTTGCTAATGAAATAAGATTGGATGAGTTCCAAGATCATTAAAAATTTTAGTTGAAGTGTTTTTCATCCAAAAACTTCTTTTATAAGAGAGAT
>CAHIKZ030002918.1:145000-157500 GCA_903632075.3 Acanthosepion pharaonis | reverse complement strand
AGCAAGAGTAAAGAGACATAAAAGTGGAATGGATGAAGAGAAGGACAGGGAATCGATCAAGGCATCTGGAGATACTCGATTGACATTGCATTTGCATAGTTGGAGATTATAGCTATGAGGGAAGCAATTAAGAGAAAGTGAGTTCCACAGACAGGAAGTGCGAGATATGAAGCTATTGGAGAAGAAGAGATGGCTACATTTAACTGTTTTGACAGTGAAAGGGTGGGACTGAGATGCTGACCTAGTGGCACATTTAAATTCATGCAGTTTGGGAACTAGCAAAAATAGCTCATTGGAGCAGTTACCATGAAAGTATTTGTAGAAAAGACTGAAAATAATTTTCATGCTTGAAAAACAGCATTCAACCATTAACAGATAAATGCTTATAGATACTTTATTTATTAGCTTATAAGACCTAATTTTTATATTTTTTTTTTAGGTTGAGTACAGAAACAGGCAGTGTAATTTCTTTGGTAGATGGAGCATTTGATGAAATATTTAAAAAAAAAAAAAAAAAAATTAATATATGAAGCCTACGCAGAGATGTAACTAATCATTTCATTTATGAGGGAATCTGCACTTGCCCAACATGCTGTAGTTTCAGGGATTCAAAAGCAAAACTCCTATTTGCTTTCCACCAATGCTCTTGACACACAACATTGCATATAATTCAATCAATAAAAACATCGCTTTATCTGATGAAGTCTTTTTAGAGGACAAAACACATTAAATAAAATTCCATCAATAAAAGCATCTTAGTCTAATGAAGTCTTTTTAGAAGACAAAACACATTACATAGAATACCATCTATAAAAACATCACTTTAGTCTGATGATGTCTTTTCAGAGGACGAAACACATTACAGAGAATTTTTGCCATTCAATTACCCAAGCGATATTATTATTAAAATGATTTTTCTTGTTCTCTCTGCATGTTTTGTGCAAGATTTTTTTTCTGTAATACTGTGGATATAGATTTCAATATTATTAAATGATTCTTGGGTGCCACTAAATATGGTTAATAAATTAATTTCCCATGCTTCGAGTATGCCACACTTGAAAATTGAAGGTTACTTAAAAAATATGGATCTTTTGATTTTTTCTTTTTCTTTTTCTTTTTCTTTTAAGTGTCAGTTCAGTTTTCAGGGTGTTTCTTTTTTATTTTTTTATTTTTATTTGTTTTCATGTATGAAGAACCGTGTCTCAGACACTGCCCAGCCCTTTATACAATTGAACCTTCTGACATCAGGCCTTTGTTTTACTATCTAGCTTTTTTTTGTTTGTTGAATATGATTATTTTCCAGTTCCAACACATATAATGATGAAAGTTTATTGTATATTTTCTTGTGTTTTTCAGATGATATCCTGTTTTCATTAAACAATAATCTTCATTTCTGGGGAAACTTTCAACTCTCATCAGATTCAACAATGACGACAACATCTTCATGTGAGTCCAAATGTTTGTGTGGCTGTTTTTGTTTAACAGTATATCAACCTCAACAGGTTATTTAATACTGAAATCTAAATATGTGTATTTTTGTTCTTTTTTTTTTTTTTTTTAAACATAATAATAATTTTAGTGATACAGGTCTTACTAATTAACCCATAGCTGGAGAGAGAGAAGATGGATTCAAACTTTCATATTTGTGTGTAAGTGAATATAATGAACCCAGCTGGAATTGGAACTCAGATATCCAATTAATAATTCTGACCCATTATCTATTACACCACCGCACATCCAAGTTTACAACATCTGGTATTCCAAAGTGGTCGTTCATCTAGGTACTGACTAGGATCAGTGTTGCTTAACTTTGGTGATTGTATGGGAACTGATGTTTTAACATGATATGGCCACAAACCCTAGTATTTGTGCTACAAACTAAGTAACACAGAGCTATTTCTAAACAAGTAGACATATAGCAACATACAAACAATACAACCTGTTTTGTGGTGTACTCTTATTATATTGTTGTGTTGGTGGTGTCGTTTAGCTGGATAGTGAGCTAGAACCATCAATATGAAAATATTAAAAACCACTTCCCTAATGGGAAAATCTAAACACCTGGCAATTGATCACTCCTGAAAAAATTTTCCTGTTCTTCTAAATATTCACATTTGAGTTTATGAAAATTTGCACTTTGATGGTTTTCTTTATGAGCTAACTAAAAAATTTAAAACACATCTATGAGTGATTAGTGCCAATAACCTACCTTGTCTATGTCATAAAACAACTTACTTTAAACACAAGTTATATTCAGTGTTTGAGCCGTGAGAATGCTAAGGTGCCTTATTAAATTTCTACACCTTAATTCTTTTTCCCCGACACTCATTTACAACCTTTTCCCATTTTCGAGAGTGCCTCATTACACTTGCTTGGTCTCATGCTGTCTGCTGACATGAGATGAAACAAATACATTGAATCAATAGCTTCATCTACCACAAGGAAATTTTGTTCTCTGTGTCGTGCCAGAAAGTTTTTCTTGTCTGAGTCCATCCTTCAAATCTATAAATCAGCCAAACTGGTATGATCCAGCAGCAAAGGCCTCTGATCAGGAGGTTTTGAGGAGTGTGGAACCGCCTCTTAGTTGCTGTTGTTCCCGGATCCACCCTGACCCAGGGTGGTAGCACCCGTTAGGGTCTCATATATGGGTAAATAGTCCCCCCCTCTCTTGATCTGGAATCGGAATACTAGGAAAGTGTAAGAATGGGTATTTTGTAATAATAATACCATCAACACAAAGCAGTATATAAAGTGCACATTCACAAAACCCAATTTCCAAAAAACTAAAATTTCCCTTAAATGGGGCTACCCATTTGCCATGGTTGGCGACCCATGATTCCTGGGGACGGAGTCCTGGTGACTGAGTGACTTCTGATCTGGTGTAAAATGACCAGGAGTTTCCACAACATGTCAATTCGGTCCCTACCTGGGATAGACGGGCGGATGGAATAGCCCAATCCATTCCAATCGGCTAGTAACAATTTTGCCAAGCGCTAGTGGGATGATTGATAATGGGTCATACTATACTTGGGTAGATATGGTGGGGGAGTGCAGGTGCTCGTATCCACTCCCATCACAACTATACTGTGTCGCCCTGGCGGATTAGGGCGAATGGGATTAGTCCCCCTTGATAGCGTCCCTTAAGAAGGAACTCCAAAGTGGGTGGGGAGCACAGACAGCGAATACAAAAATTAAAATTATATGGCTACTTCTTATAAGCGAACCAAAGGACAATATGAGACTTCTGAAAGTGAAAATGAAATAGAAAAAATTTCCAACTTTCATTATTGTAGAATCATTAGAGGGTGATATATCAAAAGTGTCTCCTTTCATGTTGCAAAGGGTTATTTCAGACATGATCAAACCACAATCTGTTAAAAAATAAAGAAAAATAATACTCTATTAATTCAAGTGATATCCAAAAAGATGCAGAGAAATTGCTAAAAATCAAGCAAATTGAGAACAATAAAGTTAAGGCCTACCCCATCAATTTCTTAATTCATCAAAAGGAGTAATAAAATGCCCAGAACTGTCACTTTGTTCATCAGAAGAAATTGAAAATGATGACACCCTAAAAAAAAGGTAAAAAGAATGCAAGGAGTAACAGATGTTAAAAAAATGCAAGTAAAAAGAAATGACACAGGGGAATAAACACCAACACATATATTTTGACATTCGACAAAACCAACTCTACAAAAAAAAAAAAAAATATTTTCCCTACGTATGTTACACAATAGCCAAGGTAGAGCCATACAACTCCCTAATCCCCAAAGATAGATGTCATAAATGTCAAAAATTTGGTCATCTTCAAAATGTTTGTAAATGAACATCAGTCTGTTTGAAAGATGTGGGGAACCAAACTGAGCATGATGAATCACCTTGTGAAAGGCCTCCTTTATGTCCAAACTGTAAAGAAAAAACATTCAGCAGACTCCAAAGAATGTAACATTTGGAAAAAGGAAAAGAAAATAATTAGAAGAAAATACACGCAAAATATCTCATTCCAAGAAGCCAGGAAACAATTTGAATTTCATTTCAAGCATCATATACAAATATCACTAAAATATCAAATAAACAAAAAATCATCCAAGAAAACAATGCATTAAGAAGCCAAGATCTTATAACTCTTATTAATGAATTAAAAAGTTTAGTAGAACTACTAAAATGTAGTATATCACTCATAAATCAAACTCCCATAGACAAAAAAATCCTGTCCCATCAACCTCAAACAAAAAAGTCTCTGCATGTACAAAACGATTAAATCCGAAAATTCCAAACCAAAGTACAAAAATCCAAGAAATAGAAACCTCTAAATATTCACAAGAGAATCAAAAGGTACATAAAAAAATATAACACAACTTTTAGCAAAGAATCAAGAGAAATGGACATAGAGGAACAAAACTTTAGCTCATCATGAACAAGGGAACGGTCATCATGTATACAAAGATCATTAAAAGAACATAATGGAAAAACAAACCCTGTACCGTCAACTGTGAACAAAAATGACTCTACATCTACAAAAAACTATTAAACCCGAAAAATCAAAACGAAAAAAAAAATCCAAGAAATAGAAACATTGAAATATTCTCAAGAGAATGGAAAGATACCAAAAAAAATAACGAAACGTTTATTGAAGAACCAAGGAAAATGGACATAGAGGAACAAATCTCTAACCCATCACAAACAAGGGAAAGATCATCATCTAGACAAAGTTCATTAAAAGAACCGAATGGTAAAACTAAGGGAGCAAAATCAAACAAGAAAGTAGAAACAAAAGAAGTTCAAAGAACAAAATATAACAAGAAACAAAATGCTAATAGTCAGAAGTATATAGAAATGATGGACACTTCCCCCATATAAAAAAAAAAAAAAAAATTTTGGACATGTAAAAATTTATAATTCATAATACATAATCAAGATGCAAAACCTTATTCAATGGAATTTTAAAAAATGGGGTCAAAAAACTATGAAAGTTTAAAAAATAGGTTTTAATACCAGAAATACTTTGTAAAAAAAATGTTACCAGCAATACATTTTTGAAAAAAAAATATTACCAGCAATATATTTTTTTTGAAAAAAAAAAACCAAAATATATATATTACCAAAATAAAATACATTTTTGAAAAAAAAAAAAAAAAAATCCTTTACCAGTGATACATATTTGAAAGAAAATTAAAATTATTACCAGAAATGGAATTTTTTGAAGGAAAAATATTACCAGAAATAGATTTTAAAAAAAAATATTACCAACAATAAAAATTTTGTTGGCATTAAATAACCCATTGAGGTTGATATGCCGTTGTTAGTTTCTTTAAGTCAATATATCAAAGGTTTTTCTTATAGTGTTATCTGTATTGGCTGCTTTTATTGTTCTTGGTAGAGACATTTTACTAACTACTTGTCAGTGAAAGAATGGGAGGAAATGAATGGAAGAGAGACTTCCAAATCCTAGCAATTTGAGGCTGACATCTTCACTGCAAGTTGAAAATTTTCACTGAAAAATTTTGGAGGGAAACTTTTACCAGTCATCCCTGGCTCCATTGCTAATTGATAATTTGTTAATTTGCATTTAAAAAAAAAAATTTCCTCAAACTTACTACAACCTTTGTCTTTTTCTTTTTTGTGAACTGGAACTGTAACCATCAACTGAACCCATATCATTTACATGTTTACTTTTCTTCTGCTGAAGTCATCAAATGTTGGAGAATATTCCTAACTCCAGTTTATCAGATATATAGATTACAAGAAACAGATTTTTTGACAAAACAAAATATTACCAGCAATAACAAATGTTGTCGGCATTAAATAACTCATTGAGGTTGATATGCCGTAAAAGAAAATAAACCAAACCAATATAAACCAAAGAATACATATTCTATTCATACAAATCTATCCTAAAAATGTTGTCCGCATTAAATAACCCATTGAGGTTGATATGCCGTAAAACAAAATAAACCAAACCAATCTAAACCAAAGAATACATATTCTATTCATACAAATCTATCCTAAAAATGTTATCAGCATTAAATAACCCATTGAGGTTGATATGCCGTAAAACAAAATAAACCAAACCAATCTAAACCAAAGAATACATATTCTATTCATACAAATCTATCCTAAAAATGTTATCAGCATTAAATAACCCATTGAGGTTGATATGTCGTAAAACAAAATAAACCAAACCACTCTAAACCAAAGAATACATATTCTATTCATATGAATCTATCCTAAAAATGTTATCAGCATTAAATAACCCATTAAGGTTGATATGCCATTAAACAAAATAAACCAAACCAAACCTAGAGAAGGTAGTGAAGGAAAGCAAGAAGAAAGGACTAAGCATCAATTGCAACAAGACAGAATGCTCGATTTTTTTTTACAAAACGGAGAGCCCAACGTGCAAAATACAAATCAGGTATACCAAAATCAAACTAATACAAAAATTTAAATATCTGGTAAGTGTTTTAACAGAGGACGGAAAGTGTGACACAGAAATATGCATTGTGCATTGAGATAGCCAAAGATGTCTTCCAAAAGCTAAGCAGAGTATTAAGGAACAGAAAAAATTTATTCGAAACAAAGAAAATAGGACTGATATCAGTCTTCGTCTATGGCAATGAATGTTGGACAGTGTCCTCACAGATGAAGAAGAGACTTGAAGAAACCTTATTTCTTCTACTGTTATTCAAGTTTTCCAAGCCCTTCTTTCCTCATTATGTGCCTCAGAAACTGCATCTCTCTCTTCCTGATGTTCAGCATTATTTTCCTTTTTGTTTCCATTTCTCCAAATCTTCTTTGATGCTCACATGTTCAATCCAAGGTATTCTCATCATCTTTCTGTAGAACCACATTTTTATTGCTTCAAGTAGATCGTCCAACACTCACTACCATACAGGAGAACAGATAGTAGTTTAATACCCTTTTTCTTGTTATTCGTGAAATTTTTTTTATTTCTTTGCTTTCAGAATGCTTTCTTGGTTATTCCAATACGCCTTTGGATTTCAAGTGTTGCACTTTCAGTCCACTCTTAAAACACTTTCAAGAAATTTAAATTTCCACACCTGTTTGATTTTGGCATCCCCAATTTGCAATTCGCACCTTGGGTTGCCCCTTTGGCTAATGACCATGCATTAACTTTTCTAAAGAGTGTCTTGTGTCCCTGAGTGTTTATTGACCTAATTTTGGTGATGCATCACAGACATCTTTTTATACTTACACAATTCCAAAATCAACCTGCCCTCGTCTATAGTAATTAGACAAGGACAGGTTGATTTTGGAAATGTGATATTGCATTCAGTTTGGAAGTTGGGGTTTGAAATTATAAATAATGACTCAAACTTTTTTCCAAATTGTTACTGTTTTTTGAGGAAACGGGTTTAAAATATTAAGTTTAGGTTCAAACAAAATAGTAGCGTTGGAATTTCATTCCGGTGATCAGTGAAAACCTTATGAAATTTATAATTTACTGAAGTTTTACAAATTGTATCTGGACAAGATGTATAGCACAAGCGCATTATTACTAAATCATTGTGCCATCAATTCATTCATCTCAAAGGGAAATTATACTGAACAATTTAGCTATATTATGATATAATATTTTATACAGTGCAGAAATTTGAGTGGAATTTTCAATAAAAAATGCAAATTTGAAACATTTTGTCCTATAATTTGTGCCCAGCTGTATTATGGTGTTATATACACTTTTTATCTATTTTTTTAATTAATTTTTGACTAACCACATGGTGTAGGGTCTTATTCATTGATCAACCCTTTTTTGTAATCATTTATATTTTTTTTTTTTTTTTTTACAGTTTTTACTTATCAAATACAGTAAAATAATTACCTTGTGATGATTCATAATTAGAATTTTGGTTTGAAAATATTTTTAATTCAATGTATCTAATACAAATAGTAACAATTTTATTTGGATTTATTCTTGAAATAGTAAAATAAGCAAATTATTATGTATTTCTGTACATTTTTTTCAGACAATCTTTAAAACGAAATGCTGAAAAATTAATAAAAGCTATGAATCATTTTGGTGATTGGTGAAAGCTTTATAAAATTTATAATTTACTGAAGCTTTACAAATTGTATATTAACAAGATGCATGACACAAGGACATTGTTACTGAGTGAATCATTTTGGCATCAAATAAGACCTTCATTTGCTTCAAAAGGAAATTATACTGAACAATTTAGCTATATTATGAAGTTATATGTTATACAGTGCAGTAGTTTTGTTTTATATGTGCCTAGCAGTCTTATGATCTTATTTACACTTTTATCTATTTTTTGTTTTTATTAATTACTAGCAGCATTACCCAACGTTGCCTGGGTTTATTCAAAAAAAGATCACAAACCTCATCCAATCAGTAAAGTTAAAATAAAGAAGATTTTTCTTTAGTGCCTCTTATCTATATGGCGAAAAATTATAATGACAAAAACATGAATATAATGTGTGAAAACATTTATAACAGGAGAAAGTTGTTTTTTACAGAAGCACAGAAGATACAAAAAAATTGTCAGCAAATGAATAGTACATTAATCGCAGTCGATCTTCGAAAATTGTTGAGGAGAAATACTTTGTTGACAGCTTTTGCTCAAACTTCTTGAAATAGCAAAAGTTGAAGTTAGTTTGTAAGCAAAAAATCTGCGGAAGTTAGGTTTTTCTGTTCATTTTTTCAGATGATCTTTAAAACTAAATGCTCAAAAACTGGTTAAAACTATGAATTTAATTTTTGGTGTCAGTACTTATCACATGAAACCCCGGCTTTCACACAGAGTGCTGTGGTGAATTTCTAAAAGAAGTGAAAAATTAACCCACTCTACTGTAGATTTCCTCAGTAACTTCTGTTGTTTTAAAAAAGCTATTTTTAGAATTTTAATATAAACATAACATGCAACTAAATTTATACTTGTTTTTTCAAGAATTTACAACAAAAACGTTAAACACTACTCAATTGTTTATTATTTATAAAAAGATATATTGTTTATATTACAAAAAGATGTGAGAATAACAACAATATCTTTCCCATGAGTCTAGAATTTAATTTGTGAATTATAACAATTATTTATTTACATGATTTGAAAAATATTTGTGTAGTTAACAATGGGAATAAATTTCTATTTACAAGCTTATAACCATATGTGAACAAACTATAATGAAATGGGCAAGTTTGGACCTTTGTACCTGCAAAAAAAAAATGTGTGAGATGGCTTCTCCCTTGATATTGCTATTATTTTAACTACCTTCACTCTCAAGTGATGTCTTAAAAAGCAATGATTAGAAACGTAATAAAACCTAAACATATGAAATTGAATTTATACATTTTCTTTGTTCTTGAGAATTGACAAAAAAAAATACTATTTCTTTATTAGAGAGAGGAAAAGGGAAAATCCAACTTTAAACACACACACACACACACTTATCATATATATATATATATATATATATATATATATATATATATATATATATGTGTGTGTGTAAGCAAATATATGGATATAGATCCGACAGTATGAAGAAAAAATACAAAAAAACAAACAAAAATCTTAATATACAATTATGCTGTATTAATGTTAATATAAAGTCAATGTCGGACGTTTCGGTCTATTTTAGACCATCATCAGGACATATTCATAAAACATAATTAACATTAGAACATATTCATGTTGAATTTTATATGTAAACTTGGACCTTTCTTGGCCCTAAAAAAATGAAGTATCAAAAGGACAGTTTTTTCCTTGACACCACTATTAATTTAACTACCTCCACTCCTCAGCAATGTTTATTGTCTTAAAAAGCAATGATTGGAATTGTAATAAAACCTAAACATATGAAAGTGAATTTATACACTTTTTTTTTTATTCTTGAATTTAAAATAAAAATATTAAACATTTATTTAGATAGTTTATTTACAAGGATAATTTTATATTTACAACATTCTAAAAACTAATAAAATTGTATTAAAATGAATGCAATGCAATATTTATCATTTACTAATTTATAAAGAAATAAAGATGAATACAATTTTTTATTCACAAATTTATAAACATTTACTAAATTATTAAAATATATGAATCAACTATAAGGAAATCCCTATTTTTTTACCATTTTATAAAGTTCAAATCAATTGGCAATTAGTTGACGTTTTATTAACCATTCCAGTAAACAGTACAATAAATAAATAGTGTAAACAAACAATCTAATAAATAGTGTTTATTATTTTTGTTGTCAATTCTCAAGAACAAAGAAAATATATAAATTCACTTTCATATGTTTAGGTTTTATTCCAAATCTAATCATCACTTTTTAAAGCAATAAACATGAAAAAGGAGTGAAGGTAGTTAAAATAATAACAATGTCAATGGAAAAACCGTCCTCTTGACATTGTTGTTTGCAGGCACAATAGTCCAAGTTTGCTGTAAAATGTTTATTATTTACTATATTATAAAGAATGGTTCTTCCCTTGGCACTGCTAATACTGCATACACTTAATTCCCTTGGTAATATTTATTAGTATTACAAAAAATATGGGAACCAAGTACAATGTGATATTTATTATTTCCTTTTTATAAAGATTTATTATTTACCATTTTATAAATAAATTTGAAAAAAAAAATCTTTTTATTCTTTAAAAATTCATAAAAAAAAATACAAAATTATCAAAATATGTAAGAGAAAGAGATGATTTCAACCTATTGGAAACAAAAAGGACGCTTATACTTAACATTAAGAAGAGATCATTGAACTTTCTGGGGCGCATAATGAGAAAAGAGGGCTTGGTAAATTTGATACTCACAAGACAGATTGAAGGCAAGAGGGACAGAGGAAAACAATAAGGTTTACAAGAGAATTTAAAAAAAAAAGCTAAATTTATTGAGAGCTACTAATGACAGGAAATTGTGGAGAACCATGATTGTCAATGAAAAGAACTGTATATACTCTTGACTCCCTCGGCAATGTTTATTTACAAGATTATAAACATTTACAAACCAAATACAAACAGAGTGTTTTCCCCTTGATACCACTATTAGCGTATCGTCTCTTTTGCCAATGTTTATTATTTTCGTAAAATATTTTTAGAATTTTAATAAAGCCATAAAATACTGACATTATACATTTTTTTTTTTATCTCACTATAATTAACCTAAATCCTACCTCAGATGACTTCTTGTTTTAATTTTCCAAGTGACATCCAGTTTTCAATTATATGTTCATTATTTACACCATTTATATTTGGACTATAGTCCTCATTTTTGTTGCTGTTATCACAATGTTTTGGCCATCATACCCTCCAGTCCTCCTCGGATGCATATCAATTTGGATAACCTACAAGGAATTCCGAACTGAACCCTTTATTTAATACCCATCCCAGAAATTCAGAAAAAAAGTATTATATGTTCATCGTAAAATGGACAGTTACATTTTCACAATTTCAAATTGAACTCGCTTCATAAAATTAAAACTTATAATGTTTAGAAAAAAATTTTATTTTACCAAGAACTCATATAATTTCAAAAATCCAGCTGTCATACATACGTATCCGCCCCCCAAAATTCCCAGTAAAAATAACAGACATTGTGTAATATGTACAGAAAATCTTCGCCAATGAACAGGGAAATACATTCTAAAAATATTGAGTGTTTGTCATTTCACCTATGATTTAAAGGTAAAAGAATTTTTGATTCAGAGGAAGAGATGCTCTCAATCTATTTTCATGAATTTATGTGGTGAGGACAAATGAAAGAAATAAGCATATAACCGATTGAATTAAATTGAAACAACCACTTTAGTTTCCTTTCTTTCACTATACAATCAATTTTAGACCCACTGGAGTGACAGAGTGTTATCAATTTCTATTTTTTCCTCAGATTAGGTCATTTGCAGTGGGGTGTAGTAATATGAACCTATTTTTGGGGTGTATGATGAAATTTGTTTGGCCTTGAAAAAATATTGCATCATCCATGATTGCATCAGATTTTTATCATGCCCAGACACTATTGTCTCGACTGTTGATTAGTTGTCCTACAGCCATTGTCTGCAATGGGTGTTACTCCAAGGAAGCGTACGAAAATTGTACCGCTGCACAAACACACTGGCAAGCCTTACCAGTGAGCAAATCAAAGTACTATAGAGTGACCATGAAAAGACTCCTGATTTAAATCCAATTGAGAATCTGTGGTCAATCTGCAAGGAATGACTTCATGGAATGGACATACGAAGTACTAACATGTGCCCTGGGTCGTGTTTCATTGGAAAAATACTAAAAAGAAGTAAATAATAATGGAATTATGTTTTGTTTCAATTAATTTGAACAAGGGTGTACATTGTTCAGACTATTATCTTCATTATCACACTTACGATGTTTTGTCTGTTGTATACTCTGGTCTTTTTCAGGTGATATTTCTTGAAATTTCATACTGAAGCTTTTATTTAGTCCACAAGAGTAGATTGTTCTAATTCCACGTGCCATGCCTTTGGATGTTTCAGTTTCA
>CAHIKZ030002918.1:45000-140000 GCA_903632075.3 Acanthosepion pharaonis | reverse complement strand
CATCGCCTCTCTCTGTCTTTTTTACAAATACTTTCATGGTAATTGCTCCAAGGACCTGCATTCACTGGTACCCAGACTTCATGAATTCAAGCGCCCTACAAGGCTGGCATCCCACTCTCACCCTTTCACTGTAGAAACTTTTAAATGTAGCCGTCTCTTCTACTCCAATAGCTTCATATCTCCCACCTCTCACCTTTGGAACACCTTTCCCTATTACTGTTTCCCTGAGAGCTATAATCTCCAACTATTCAAATGTAATGTCAATCAACATCTCCAGTTACCTTGATCTATCCATTATCCTTCTCCTCATCTTTTCTTCTATCACTCCTATCTGCTCTTGCTCCAAATCTTCTGCAACCCCCTGCATCCTAGTGGCTTCCCGTGTAATACTTAAAAAAAAAAAAAAAATATAATATATATATATATTTCTTTTTTCTTTCCAGTTCATTGAGTTTAGTTGGTGTGTTCATGGTACACGTGCATCAACTACACTTTTATCATAAATACCTGGTATAAAGTATCCATTTTCACATATGACCACCTCATGATTGTGTGAAAACATACAAAACTGTTAGTTTCGGTCAGTTACTGCTCACTGGAAATTTAATTAACATATATATATATATATATATATATATATATATATATATAGTGGCCAAAAGTTTCACTGCCATTCAAAAATTAAATAACTTTTATATTTATTTAATAAATGAAAAAAGTTTCCATATATGACAATATGTTGTGGGGAAAAATTATTTGTCTATAATTATGAGTGCTGATGTTCTGCAAATATTCTGTTTGCCATGATAAAAGTGCTTGCTCTTTTCAGATGGTACCCCATCGTTTGGACTATCCTGTAAACATTCATACACGCACACATACTATGTATATAGTCATTACAAAAGGGAGACATACTTGTAAAAATTATTACATCTAAGTAATGAAGATATTGACACATACAATGCACAGATTTACAGAAAAACTCTAAAAGTTTCTTCCAACATTTTATATATACATATATATATATATATATATATATATATATATATATATATAATAAATAATATGTGTAACATTTTATATATATGTATATATATATATGTGTGTGTGTGTGTGCAGATATGTAGAAAAATAGGAAAGAACACGTTAGGTAAATAATCCGGAGTTCTTTAGTATTTTTGTTTTTATTTTTAAGAAACAGTGCTCCATACAGAAGTAGAGCTCAAATTATAATTATTTTTTAAAAAATATGATTCCTTCACTACGTAAGAGTTCTCATGTTTTAAAAACAAGAGCTGAAAACCTCAATATAATTATTAAAATTAAATTGAATTAAAGTATTGTTGTGGAGTGATTTCACAGTGGAGGCTTGTATTTGTACCAAGTCGGTCCTAAAATAGGTTCGACGTACAAAACGTTAGGAACTTGATATAATGGGTATAACGCAGAGTAATCTAGTTGTGGTCGCTGATACTTTAGTCTTTGACTAACTCTCATACGGCATCGACTGACTCACTGACTTGCTCACTGAGCGACTCCTCGTTACTCTTACTATTCCTACTTATTATAGGTGGGAGAGTCTATTAACTATAGAATAGGTGTGTCGACTATAAGTATCAAGTCCTGTTTCATCCTCAAGTAAAAATTTAGGAATAACCAATCTTGAAATTTGCGCATCTTTATAAGCATGTTAAACATTTCCCATTGAGTGTTCAGCCAGCAGTGAGCCAATCTGCCGGCAGATGCTGTTGAGAATGCTTTTTTGTTTGATTGTATTAAGTCAAACAAATTCTTTTTACTGTTAGGCAGTGGCATTTTCAAACAGATTTCAGAAAATCAGTTAATTCAATAATCTACAATTGGTATAAAAAATATAAAACAATACACATGGGGTTCTCAACATATGACAGACTTCCTTTCCGAAGATGTTTTATGATGCATTTTTCCATTTAAATCTGAATTTACCTGTAATTTTCACTTTCATGAGGATGGCTTTCCTTTTCTTCGAAGCACTGCCATCAGAAAAGGTTACACTATGCTTGGGAGCCATAATGAAGGGCAGTAAGTTTTCACAAACACAACACAAATGAAAGAGAGTGGATGCACAACAATCTAATATGGTGTATAATCAGGAAAAAAGATTAATGGAGATTGCATCATAATCACAAATAGGTTGTAGGTTGGGACTGTTGTAACATGTGTACTTACTGTAGTATGTTTTATTGCAAAAGTTACACGAACACACACACACATATATATATATAATGTGCATGTGGGTAAAAAATCAAATATAAATAATAGTACAGTGTAACCTGGATATAAGAGAGTTGTTGAGACCAGAGAAGAAGTCTCTTATATCCGGGTTTGGTCTATTTTATATACATTAACACAGGCTCTAATTTGGGACCAGAGAAAATCTCTTATATCCGGGTTACACTGTATATCTGTAAAAGGACAATATGAATAAAGGCAAGGATAAAAACATTGTTAGGTTTTCAAAATTCTTAAATTTAAGTATGCTCAAAAATATTCTTAGTGTGAAAGTCAGGGTAAAAAAGATTAAAAGAAAAACAGTTAATTTAAAATAAACAAACACATAAATGATTTATCAAATTAAAATCATATTTAACAATAACAGCAACATTTACTCACTTTTTAGGCATTAAATTGCAACACTTAGAATCCTCCATAGTTTACCTTGACTTTCACAGTTATCCACAAAAATATTTTTGAATGTTCTTAAATTTTGAAAACCCAATATTCTCAGTCCTGTTTATAAATACATGTTGCAAGATAAAATCCTTACATTTGGCTTGATAAAGTCCATCAAAGGACAAAACATATTGGTAAAGAACAGTTTTCCTTTGTCTTTAGTCATGTGTGTGTGTGTGTGTATGTATATATATATATATATATATATATATATATATATATATATATATTTATATAGATACAAATTTTTATAGAAGTAAATATTTAAGTGAATATAATAAATGGGTAGTCAACATTTGCTGGCCTGAACCTTTGAAAAATCATATAAATATGTATCTGTCAAAGGACACATATTTTCTATGAAATTTCTTGGACATTTAAGCCAGTAAATGTTGTCAAATACTGTTTATTATATGTCAGAGCATTTACTTAAATACTATGTTTATATATATATATATATATAACAATAAAATATATTAAAAAATAATTGTTCTTTGTCATTTTGTAATATTTTGTAATATATATATATATATATAAAACATATAAAAGAAACATAGAAGTCAACATTTTGACTTCTATGTTCATTTTTATATTTACACATGCTCTATCTCTGATATTGAGCACTTTATCCCATAAATATAGCATATCTTAAGACTATTTTTTTTTATACACACACACACACACACACACACACATATATATATATATATATATATATATATATATATATATATATATATATAAATAGAAATAAGAATAAGCATCTCCCAAAAGAGTCCGCCTAAGATTGCACAGAGGAAAAAAAAGAGTGCTCAATACCATAATAAATGGAAGAGCTTTAATATATTTAAATCAAATTTCAAATGGGCAGTGACCAATCACGACTGCCAGTTTCACATGCTTTCACACAATCATCAGGCAGTAAATACCTGTAGTTTTGTGAGAATAGGGACCCTTATACAGCCAGGTGAGTTCAAGATGTTAAACCAACCAAACTCACCAGGAGGTGGGTGATCTATCTATCCAAGATCAGAAGAGCTGAAAAAACAAAGAAAAAAAAAAAAATTCCACCAGAAATGGTTTATTGGTGTGGCAAAAAAAGTGCTCAGTGTCAGGGAACAATAACACTATGATAGAAGAACTTAGAACTTCAACAAAAAGTGCTTGACAATACCAGGCCTCTAAAGTCACCCATGTCAGAGAATTTATAAATGCTCCCTGTGACATTGAGCACTTTTTTGCTGTACTGGTAAACCATTTCTGGTTGAATTTCTTTTTTCAGCTATTTTGATCTTGGCCAGATAGGTTACCCTCCCTCTACAGAGTTTGGTTGGCTTACCATCTTGGCCTTTCCTGATGGTATAACAGTCCCTATTTTCAGAAGCTACACCTATCGACTGCCTGCTTGTGTGAAAGCACATGAAACTGGCAGTCATGGTCAGTCACTGCCCACTTGAAATTTGACTTATATATATTAAGCGAACATTGAAGTCAACACTCAGAGGTGACAGACTGTTTCATGCTGGATGCATTCATCAGGCCGCCCTGACAATTTAAATCCAAAGAATAAACAGCCTGTCACCTCTGAGTGTTGACTTCAATGTTCAATTTATATATACATACACCTTATCTCTGATATTGAGCACTTTATCTCATGAATATAGCATACCTTAAAACTACATACATTTCTACATACATAGATATATATATATATATATATATATATATATATATATATATATATGAAAAAAAATACAAAAAAAAAATTCTGAATATGCATTATTAATGTTAAAATAAAGTCGACGTCGGACGTTTTCTATTTAAGACCATCTTCATGGACATTTTCATTCGACTTTTTGATATTTTAATTTTTGGAAATCATCTTCGATCTATCTTAACAACATTAAATAAAGAGAAGACTGTGATCATATTTAAACAGAACGCTGATCTGTATAAAATTTCAGTTATCTGTCTGAATTAGTTGGGCTCTTATGTCCATCGTCTTTTGTGTTAAATTGTTATAAGTTTTAATGTTAATTATGTTTAAATGAAAATGTCCATGAAGATGGTCTTAAATAGACCGAAACGTCCGACGTCGACTTTTATTTTAACAATAATAATGCATATTCAGAATTTTGTTTTTTTTTTTTCTGTATTTTCTTTCATACTGTCGGATTTATATCCATATATTTGCTTACATATATATATATATATATATATATATATATATATATATGCATGGTACTTAGTGGAAAGTGCTCAATATCAGTGATAATCAGTTTGTTTGATGATCACAAAAGCATGTAACCCAGGGTCACAAACTCATATGCATACTACTTATAAAAAAATCCACACTGTATGGTGACTAGCAGTCTCAGAGATGTTTCTAATAATTGCTTTAAGGTATGAAACTGCCAGTTACCATGCAGAGTTGATTCCTGTGTCTACACTATATCTTCACTCTCTCTCTGCTATTGAGCACTCTTACCTCACAAATATACCAAATTTTATATATATGTATATATGTTTCATTTAAGAGGTCTGACAAGGCACTGCGATTCAGCTTTTTATTAAATTTTTCTTGCCTTCATACAAGTGTTTTTTGTCAGTTTGTATATGTGCGAATGGAACAAATAAAAATAAAAAGCTTAATCACAGTGCTTTGTCCCTCTTCTTCAATGAAACCTGTATAAAAGAGGGATTTTTGCCAAATACCACACACATTTAAGCAATGGAATTTTAAATCTGCCATTATTTCTTTTTAACTATAAACATATTAAATTGACCACACACGTTTGTGTAGACATTCCTGTTTTCTTCTAGGCATATTTTCTTTTATAAGACTTCTTGATCTCTAGGCAGGTAGACATTAATTTTTTTTTAAAAATATGAGAAGTATGTCTACTGGAACATGTAAATAGAGTAAACTGATGAAAAAATCCAAAAGAAATAAGCATATTATTATTGAATTATTTGGCCAGTAGTCAATGAGATACAAGCACATTGAGGAAAATGTTTGAAATTATAAATTTTGGACTCGCCTGTGAATTTATTTTTCATTGATAAAGGTTGCAGAAAGGTCTGAAAATTCCAATTTTAAACATTTTTTTCCTCATGCTTCTATTGTGTTTTTTATTGCCCATTCAACTACCCCCACCCACCCCCACCAGCAATCAAAATGGAATTGTCCTTCATTTATCTGCGGTAATGGCAGCACGTAACATACATGCTAACTAAGGAATTAAGGAACAAGCTGAATAATAAGCTGATGATATAACAATGCAGTTGTAGTTCGACCGCAGTTGAAATTATAGATACATTGTAAACTCCATGATCTTGCATAGTATCTGCTATACGCAATTTACATATGATTTTGAATTCAGAGTTGTTGTTCTAGATAGGTTGCCAACCATAGCTAGATAACCCAGTTTGTTCTACTACTAAACATGTCTGAAAATTCTGATTTTAAACATTTTTCTTATCTTCTATTTTGTCTACTTGCCTAATAATAATAATAATCTTTGCGGGGTGGATTTTTTTTTTTCCATCGGCTGAGTATATTCTGTAAAAAGCATACATGCACTTATATAAAGCCTGCTTGGTGATTTGGAAATAAACACAAGTCACGTATTTCCCACCTGCAGCAGTGCAACCAGAGTTTTGAATGCTGATTTTCAGGGCAGGCATCTTGCTGCAACAACATCTTCTTCCCACTATTTCTGCTCCTTTGGCCTTCACCTGACTAAACGAAACTGTATATGCAACTGACGGTGACGATTAACAATATATTCACTAATAATTGTACATTGATGACTTTATATTTAAATAAACTGACAAATGTACGTGTTTCTTCATTACAAATTATTAAGAGTTACCTTCAACCGTGGGAGTTGTCTTGAACAATGCACCCAGGGGAAATATGGGAGTCACAGGAAGAAAGAAATTTCTTCATTCTTGTTCTAGCTTATAAACCTGAGTGTGTGCCTGATATTGTAATCCTTGGAAAAATTTTCAACCATTCCCTCCTAATAAAAATCTGCTTACAATGGTGCATGACTTTTACTTGATTTTAAAATAGAAATACACACACATACACACACATGAATAATAATAATAATAATAATAATAAACATCACTGTAGCAGGTCAACCACAGTCAAGATTATAGTCATTGTGAAGTCCATGATTTTGTTGATGGCTGCATAATACAAGGGTGGGTGAAAACTTCATCGGCTTACCATAAATGAGTGATGCTAGAGCTGCATGCCTTAATTTCAACTCATTTTATTAATAATTGCATCGTTTCTTTCCAGGTAAACTGACACCTGAATGCTCTAAGAAGACTGTTAACCTGTTGGTCAAAAAAGGCATTAACAACAGATATAACATCATCATCATTGTGATACTGATTCCCATCCAAGTGTTTTTTCATGTTGGGGAACAGATGATAGTCAAATCAGGAGAATAGGGAGGGAGATCAACCAGTTCAAAGCCACATTCACACACAGCAGACATTGAAATCAAGGACTTGTGTGCTAGAGCACGGTCCTGATGAAACAAAACTTGATAAATTTTCGTAACTGCATCAGCAGTCTGGCATGGTACTCTCCACTGATGGTGTGGCCCTTTTGAAGATAAACACAATATTTTTTGCACTCCAAAAAACTGAAGCTATCACCTTCTCTGCAGATGAAACAACCTTGGCCTTCTCTAGAGCAGATGAGGAGAGGTGTTTCCACTGCATGGATTGTCTCTTTGCCTATGGCTCAAAGGCTCATCCTGGGTTATGAGATGTTCAAGGAAACCAATTGGTTCTGCCTCAAGCAATGTCATTTTCCTGTGATGTTATCATGTTGGTGCACTTTTGCAGAAGACAAGACACATACTGAACAGAAACTTTTGTCATGCCAAGAGTCCATTGTGCAGAATAGCATTGACTATTTGATTTATAGCCAATTACCTGTCACCCATCACCATGCAGTGAATACAATCAATGCTTTCCTCAGTGGTGACAGTCATAAGACATTCAGATCATTGATCATCTTCAAGTATCTCTCTCTCTCAAAAATTCAGCTGCCACCTTTTGTACTGTTGATAAAGCTGAAGTGTCCTCCCCTAGGGTAACAATTATGTCAGCATGATTTACATTATTCGGACTATTGTCCTCATCTTTGTTGCCATATTTATGACAATGTTCAAATTAACAGTACTCTCCAGTTAAAATCTTCAGGTTGGATTTGGAATGTAAGAATTGAACCTTTTATTTAACACTGATCAACGGATATACTGTTCTAGTTCCATGATGCCATGTCTAATGGATGTCAGTTATCAGTTATCTCCTATTAATTCCCCTCTCCATTCCTTCTCCAATTGCCTTATCAATTAGGTGGCGGTGAACTCACACTCTTTGGATCCTTTAAATAGGATCTAACTAACACCTTTGAAATCACTGTGCCATGTGTCCTTGTTTGAATACTGGCATTTTAGCTTCTTTTTGTTAAAAAAAAAATCAGTCGATAATCTCCTCCATTTGTGCAATTTTAAAAAATGGAAAGACAAATGGAAAAAGAAAGAAAAAAAATCTTTTTTTTTGAATACAAATTAAAAAGAATCGTTAATCCAGTGTTTTGAAAGAAGTGACGTTCATACATGGTTACAGTGGATAAAGGTGAATTAACAAATTAACTGATCCAGTGAATAGGACACTAAGAAGTGTGAGTTCAAAACCTGGTTAAGGCAGGAGAAGGTCGATTTTGAGAGGTGAATTAATAGGAGATAAAGATGAAGATGACATCCATTAAAAATAATGTACATAATACCCCCTCAACTAGAAGATATGAAACTTGAAGCGTAAATAAAAAAGAAAGGGTTCAGTTTGATGTGTACAAATACCTGAATCTCAAAAATATAGACAGATGGCTGAAATAAACGTTGTAATAAATATGGCAACAAAGATGAAGACAATAGTCCGAATAATGTAAATAATGTACATAATACATCATCTCAGAAATGTAGACAGATACTGAAAGGCCGTTGTAATAAATATGATGACAAAGATGAGGACAATAGTCCGAATAATGTAAATAGTGTACATAATACATCATCTCAGAAATATAGACAGATACTGAAAGGGCAAAAACGTTGTAATAAATATGGCAACAAAGATGAGGACAATAGTCCGAATAATGTAAATAGTGTACATAATACCTCATCTCAGAAATATAGACAGATACTGAAAGGCCAAACGTTGTAATAAATATGGCGACAAAGATGAGGACAATAGTCAGAATAATGTAAATAGTGTACATAATACCTCATCTCAGAAATGTAGACAGATACTGAAAGGCCGAAACCTTGTAATAAATATGATGACAAAGATGAGGACAATAGTCAGAATAATGTAAATAGTGTACATAATACCTCATCTCAGAAATGTAGACAGATACTGAAAGGCCGAAACGTTGTAATAAATATGGCGACAAAGATGAGGACAATAGTCCGTAAATAATGTAAATAGAAATGTAGACATAAAAGGCCAAAACCTTGTAATAAATCATCTCAGAAATATAGACAGATACTGAAAGGCCGAAACCTTGTAATAAATATGATGACAAAGATGAGGACAATAGTCCGAATAATGTAAATAGTGTACATAATACATCATCTCAGAAACATAGATACTGAAAGGGCGAAACGTTGTAATAAATATGGCGACAAAGATGAGGATAGTGGACATAATACCTCATCTAAGAAATATAGACAGATATGTCAGCATGAATATCCTTGGGGTGGGACTAAACCCTTTTTCTGCAGGTACTTTATGACACTATGATGTCAAATTTTCAAGTGAAGTCGCAACTAGTTACTTTTGAAATCTTCTTTGTTTTCTTTCTAGTGACATCTGACTGTTCAATGTAGTTATTAATAAGAACAGTTTATATTAATGCGTGCATGATTTCACAACTCTAGCATTGCTCCTTCATAGTCAGCCGATAATGTTTTCAGCTCATCCTTGTATGTGTTATGCCAGGACTACATATGGTTTTGAATTTAGTGTTATTCTTCTCCTAGACCAGTTAGCAATAATTGCCAGATGACCAGTCTGCCCTATTATTTAAACCAGAACTTGCAGAAGAAGAGATAACCTTTCCCAAGTCTTACTTTGCTAATTTGTTTTACATGGATATGCAAGTGGTTCAATGGTTAACAGCATGTGTGCATATAATACAGGTAATAAATCCATTGGTATATAATCCAAGTGGATCCTAATAATATAAAATATTAAAACTGATCCACTAAAAGAGCTCAATGTATTTATTTGTCATTAGTTTAAATAGTCTAGACTCATAAGGTAATTTGGGATTTCTCTGTTATGTAATTAATATGCATATATATATATATATATATATATATAATTATTATGAAAACAAAGACTTTAAGAGGTCATGATGATAGTTTATTTCTTTTGAACTGATTTCTCGGCTTTAACTCGTCAGACTGCACATTCAAATACCAATGAATGAATAAAATTTTTTCCAGGCAGAAAAGCAATAACATTTTAAACATAAATTATGTATAAGAAAGTAGGTTTAAAAGTGGAGGAAGGTAGAGAGGAAAAAAGGATAAATATTTAGAAAGAGATAAGAGGGTAAGTAGAAGGATATGTAATCAAAGCTGGGAAGGGAAAGAAAGAGATATATATATAAATCTGTTTAAAGAGATACGTCAAGGTGGTAGTGAAGGGAGCAGACATGTTGACCTAATTATCATAGATGTACACAGTGAAGTACAAAGAGATCGTCCAATCAGGGCAGGGGAATTGACAGAGAGAGCGAAAGGAAAGAGGAGGAAATGTGGCTTGCCACCAGCAATTTTCAGTATAAAAATGAATAGATTTTCTGTCTAAGGCATATAGTCATATGATTTAGACACTTTTGCATTTTTTGTAATAATAATAATAATAATGATATTAGTATAGCTGGCCACTTGTATTTGAGGATACCCGTCTACTAGGGTGGCTAATCAATCCCTATTGCAAACACTTGCACAGGCACATTTGTGTTTATTTAACACCCACATAGACCACCTGTGGTTGATACTGCAACTATGCTGAGCAGACCTTAGTTACAGTTTCTGGAAATGAGCGGGTTATCTAACATGATCAACAGTTTGAACAAGGCCAGCACGCTCAAACCTTCTGCCATGATATTGATGGCCCCCTGGGGTTCTGTCTACCCAATTTCACTCACAAGGCTTGAGCCATCCCATGGTATGTTTTTCAGGCACTTTCCAAAAGGTACTGCATGCTGGCAATCGACCTCAATCCAGTCCGCTAACATCAGGAAGTCTCCGTCCTGACAAATCGACCATGGTGAGATCCGAACCCAGGCCTCATGGTCAGAATGCCAACATTATAATCACTTGACCCTATCTATATATATATATATATATATATAAAAAAAACTTGTGTCAATATTTTCATTATTTTTTTACAGACCTTTATATATATACATATAACGTTATTGGTGTACAGGCTAAAAAGCACCTGAGACTACATCTCTCCTGCATAATATTGGTGAATGGGTGTGTGTAAGGGACTCTTTTTCCCTCTCATGTGGAGTGCTTCTATATTTAACTGTCACTCCCACAATGTCTATTTATTTTATGTAAATTCTTTTCATATCATCTGATAAATGGGAAACATTATCATTAAAAAGAAGATTCCTCACAATTTGATACATAATTTTTTATACCAACGTCATTGATACTTCTCGTTTTCACTCTATTGTCATGTGTGATGTCATGAGCTGTCAAATATATTTTTTGCTATCTATCTATATCTCATATGCACAAGTTTGTCGTTGCTTGAAAATCTTCCATGTAAACAGAAACAGACTATCATTATTGTTTTGTCTGTATTGTTTAATATATTGTAATGTAATTGTCATCTTTGATAATGGCTTATTTAAACTGAAAGCTTTTATAGGATTAAAAATGTGTATCAATGTTGTGATTTTCTTTTCTTCGATTATCTAATAATATTATTAAGCATATCAGATGATATGAAAAATTTTTGTTTAATATCAAAACTTGTTTTATTATTTAGTATATATATATATATACATACATATATATATATATATATATATATATATATATATATAAATGGGCATGTGGACGCAATGATTAGAATGTTTTTTTTTCTGACCATGAGACCCGAGTCTGGATCTCACTATGGTCGATTTGTCAAGAAGGTGACTTTTCCAATGTTATCGAATTGGAGGGGTCAATCCCAGCATTTGAAAGTGCCTAAAAACCATACCATGGTTTTGAACCAAGCCTTATTGAGTGAAATTGATTAGAGAATTAACCCTTAATGCCATCGATAGCTATTTTTCAAAATCAGAATTGCAAGTCATTGTGCCTGTCTTCTCTGAGCGTGCTTACCTTGTTCAACTTGTTGATCATGCTAGATAACACTCTCTTTATTAGAAACTGTAACTAAGCTCTGCTCAATATAGTTGAACTCTCATATAAATAACATGTGGGATCTGTGGGTGTTGAATAAACACAAATGTACCTGAGGAAGCAATGTTGCTATAAGGGATTGGCTAGCCACCTTAGTAGACATGAATAAACTCGAATACAATTTAACCAAAATATATATATATATATATATATGTGTGTGTGTCTTTGCATATATTTCTTAATAAAACATTATGGCTTAAATTAGATCACATTGAAACAACTGGTTCCTGTAAATCCCCAAATTTAAGAAAATGTCAAAATGGTCAATACCTAAATGGGTGACTGAGAATACCAGATGCTGTCAGTTTGGATGTGGGGTATGTCTATATTTTTATAATGGCTTGGAATTTTTAATCAGACAACTGAGTTCCAATTCCCATTGGGTTCGTTATATTCACTTATGTGCAAATACCTTTGGGAAAGGTATGAATCTACATCTCCCCCTAGCTATGGGTTAATTAGTTAGACTTGTATCATTACATCATTATTATCACAAAATATTTTACTCTATTTACATTATTCAGACTATTGTCCTCATCTTTTCATATTTATTAACTCAGCTGTTGTATTTCTCCGGTTCTTCTTCAGGTGGTTGGAATGTCTTATAGAACCCTTTATTTTGCTCACTGGTGTAGACTGAATAGTTCCATGCCATGTTTAATGGATGTCAAATCAGTTATCTCCTAGTTAATCCTTTTCTCCAAGTTCTCCATAAATTTAACAGATTGAACTCAATAAACTTTGGGTCTAATGTCAAGGTCCACTGTGCCATGTGATTTTTTTATCCAATGCCTGGTTAAGGTGGTGGAGAAACATTGAATATTGAATTAACTCATATATATGTACGATAACTAACATCCATTAAATGTGGAAAAAAAAGAACACTGTCTCAACAATAAGTGAGCAAAATTCATGCTTTTTATATATTCTGGTCAATGGTGCTTTAATTGAATAAGGTCTAAATGTAATAAACATTTTTACAAAATGAGGACAATGTCCTAATAATCTAAATAGTGTAGATATATGAATAATCTCAGAAATATATTGCAAAAATATTTTTAAAAATTAAATATTTTTTGGCTTTAAATAACCTATTTTGATGGTTAATAAGCTTGTTCTTGATCAATTCATTCATTCTAAACATTACTTTAGTTCATTCATACATTTAATTTATTCATAAATGCCTTTGAAATTTCTTTATTCAAAAAATTTGTTTATATTTTATTTAACATTCAGAATATTCTAAAGCATTATAATATGACAATGTTAAATCTAAAATATTCAGTATTTGTTTTTTTATGCATTTATATAGAATTTCACTGTTATAAAATATATTTTTGTAAAAATCTTAGAAAATAAACTCAGCAAATTCACCAACATTTGTACAATTTCAAATATTAGACACTTAAACCATTGCAGTATTCAAAATGATTATTTACTTGCTTGTTTTAATTGTTTGTTTTTTTTTATTAATAGAGTTATACAAACCATTTGACACATTTCTATATTAATTCAAAATAATTTACCAGAAATTGACAAAAATTCAGAAATTGTTTTGGCATTACCTGGTTGACAGATTTTTCAGTAAACCTCAGTCTGGTGGTGTTAGGTCTCGTGATAGTAATAGACATTCAGTTCCTCCACATTGTCTTATCCACTTCAGCTCAAAAAGAAGAAAATAACTTTTACTGCACCTTGTATGTTTATTTAGTTTCAGTTTCTTTTTGTATATATAAATGTATAAAATATAAGGGATCTTGCATTTCAGGTTAGTTTCATCTTAAAAAAAAATCCCAATAAGGAGATTTGTTCATTTTTAGATTTAATGGGTATCCTTAAATTGTAAAGTTTGGTAAAAAAATATTTCGAAGTTGCTAATGAATTGGATAAGTTCCAAAATCATTAATGTTTTGCACGAAAAAATCATCTAAAAATATATCTTTTTCTTTTATAGACATTGGGTATGTGTGGTGCTGGCCAAACATACGTAATGAAGGAGACTCATAAGGCCTAAATTTAGCCCTGGTTGACAGATTGTGCATTGTTTAGTGTTATTACAACCAAAAGTCATCACTTGAGCAAGTAAAGGAACAATACAACATGAAAGATGAAAAAGAAAAAGGAAAAAAAATAAAAGTGCAACCATTGAGTGGTGTATTGAGCAAGGTTCTTCATATTTTATGCTTTTCCTATAAGTGTCATTTCACATTGAGCACTTTTTTTATCTGCTGAGTTTCGGAAGGATTGGTTGTTTGATCAACTTTTCAATATGAACTATATATTATATATATATATATATATATATATATATATATATATATATATATATATATATTGTTAACATAAATCATAAGTAGGACAAACTAAGTATAAATAATGAAGGTATATTACATGAAATAATAATACAAGATGTGGAAGGTGTTAGTATTTCTGTCAGTCTGGTTTGGAATGGTGAACTATTGGCTTTTTATTAAAAAATATTTGGATATATTTTGAGAGGAATGATATATCATTTGAACATGTTATGAAAGAGTTCATTCTGTAGTTATAGGTATATTTAATGACATATATATATAAATATATAGTCTTAGACATATATATATAATATATATGTGTGTGTAAAAAAATATATAAAAAATAAGAAAGAACTGAATTTTAGTTCAGGTAAATAATCCAAAAACATTTAGTATTTTTGTTATTATTTTTAAAAAAAAAATTTTCGATGGTAAAAGTAGAGCATAAATATAATTATTTATTTAAAAATATGATTCCAACGCTACATAAGAGTTCTCAATTTTGACCTGACACAGTGAATTAGATATTAAGGACATTGGGCTGTATAGAGATGATATATCATGGTATGAGGAGTTCCATAATTTTAAAATAGAGAAAATTAGAAAGATTATATATAGTGAATTTAGAAATCTAAATTTAAAAAAATTTACAGTCTGTACTAAATTAAAAAAGGGTAAACTTCCTCGACGTAACTCTAGATTTAACAAACAACACATACCTACCTTATAGCAAACCTAATACTAACCCCTTATATATACATCCTAAATCAAACCACCCTCCATCCATAATTAAACATATACCCTCATCAATAGAGAATAGAATCAGCATTAACTCCGCTAATAAAGAAATATTCCAACAACACAGTTCTTTTTATAACGCAGCCCTAAAAAATAGTGAATACAAAAATGCTAACATTAATTATAGAAACAATTGTACTAACCAGAAGAAAAACAGGAAAAGGAAAATCATTTGGTATACCCCTCCATTCAACCAAATGGTTAGTATTAAGCTGGGACAGAAATTCCTAGCTTTTATTGAAAAACACTTTCCTACTAATGGTAGACTTAGTAAAATATTTAATAAAAACACCCTAAAATTAAGTTACAGTTGCACTGAAAATCTAGAAAGTATAATAAAAAAACACAATAATCAAATCCTGAATAAACCCCCATGCCAGAATAGTATTAATAAAAACCCTACACTTAGACAAAAATAGTGAAAAATTATGTGATTGTAGTAACCCAGAAGACTGCCCACTGGAAAATAAATGCCACATAAAATACCAATGTACTATCTCATCCATTGAGAGTCCTAAAACACTAATATGATATACATTGGGTCTACGAAGAATGAATTTAAAACCAGATGGAGGCAGCATAAAAATTCCTTCAACAATATAAATAAAAAAATCAGACATCTCTATCTAAATATTTTTGGCATTTGAAGGAAATGAATAAAACACCAAAAGTAAAATGGAAAATTATAAACAAAACTAGAACTTGTAAAACTTGGGATGACCCATGCCCTTTATGCCTACATGAAAAACTACACATTATCAAGTTTCTAAATAATAAAAATTTATTAAACAATAGACATGGGATAACGGTTTTTTGCCGACATCATTAAATTTACGCATTGAATAATTAGCATAAAAAACAAACAAACAATAAAATAATACATACAAATTTCAAACTCCATAGTCTAAATAAATAGTTTAAATGACCTACCCAATAAAAAAAAAAGAAAAAAAGATAACCCTTTATGAAATCGTCCAAAAACTAATGTTAGCGAATTACAACAGTTTTTTTTATATACACAAAACCCTTTCAGGAAAAAAAAAAAAATAAAAAAAAATAAATAAATCTCCATAGACACTTAAACCAGACTAGATGATGTCATCTTCCGCTTTTAAATTTAGACACCCCAACCTTACCCTGACTTGACCTCTTTGAATGTAACTGAGATATTGATACAAATTATTAACCCTTATGCCCCCTTTTTTTAAACAATTGCTCTAGCCGTTACCATAGTAATTTTAATTTTAATAATGAATATGCTTATAAAACACGTAAATTTCAAAATTAGTTATTCCAAAAAAAATTTTGCTTGAAGATGGAACAGAGCTTGGTACTTTAATTCAATTTAATTCAAATAATTATATTGAAGTTTTCGGCTCTTGTTTTGAAACATGAGAACTCTTATGTAGCGTGTTGGAATCATATTTTTAAATAAATAATTATATAATATATATATATATATATATGAAATAATCTTTATTTGTAAAAATAATTGAGGAAAAATACTAAAATACTTTGGATTATACATTCACACAACAAGTTGTATATGTATATATTTATATATTTTCTATTAAGGAGCACCACATGTTTGTGGATTTGTGTTAAGCTAAGCTCAGTAAATACCAATGTACCTACCCCCCCACACACACACACAATTGATAAAAATATTCATGTTCCTATAACTAAAATATACATATATAGAGTAAGTTTTGTTTTTTGTTTTTTTGGGTTTTTTTTACACATTTACTTGAGTCCAGATAATTTCTGGAAAAAATAAACAAATATGGCTGCCAGGCTTTTTTTTTTTTTTTTTTTTAAATGATAAGTGAATAATATGCAAGTTTTTTTTTTGTTTTTGGTGGGGGGGGATTCTAGATTTTTGCAACTTATGGTTTATTATATATATATATATATAATATATATATATATATATATATAATATGCATATGTGTGTGCATGATGATATATGCACCCACCCCAGGGGAAGGAAATATAGACTTCTTCGGTAATCTTGTCATGACTCATTTAGGTATAAATAACTTGTCTACACATTTTTTCATCTCTTTTCTTGCTGGACAATACTTGTAAAATCACTAAAATCCATGCATATATAAAAAGTATCCCAAAATAAATATGCATACAAAAAAACAGTTTTATTTTTTTTTTTTTAATTACATTTTGATAAAGGGATAAATGTTTTGAACATAAACATATTTAATGGCTTTGTTTGAGTTCATGCCTTCAGTAAATAAACTACTTTTCATCTTGCGGAGATAATTCATTCTTTGACGATTGTACTTGAACAGTTTTTCAGGATTTTCTAAAACTACACCTGCAGCCAATATATTTTTTAAACATACACTTGCTTGTGGAACTCTCTTTGGGGTTCTTGCTTTCCTATCAACTTTGCATTTAAATTTTTGAAGATCACTGTCATTCATTATCTTCTGTCTTTTTAATTCTTGTTCTTTTATTATTCTCTCTCCTTAATGGTGTCTTTTCTCATATTTTCTAACAATTAGTAACCCCTTATGTCTTACTGGCTTTATTGCCTTGCTCAGGGTAAAATGACACAAAAAAATGCCCTCAACCAGATATATTCATCCCATAATATGTTTCAATTCTTGTTTCGTCAAGCTGCACAAAAACTGTGGAAGGGTGGTTAGAAAGTCTTGTCATCCCTGGATAATATAATTTTCTATTTCGACACTCTGTTGGATATTGCCAAGGAGGAAGTTTCAAATGAATGATACCAGAATACCCATTAATGGAAGGATGCCCTTTGGAAAGCCTTTGCAGCAATCAACAAAGCACAGATTCATAAAATATCAAACAAGACATGGTGCTGCATCATTTTGTGCCATAAAAAATGGTGTTTATACAGACCTCCTCGATATGTGCCAGCGTCAATGAAAACAAATAAAATGAATCCAGTACATGTACTTTGTATTGTTCTCCTATTGCTCTCATTACTTTTCGGTAATGGGTGAGAATACCTCCAGACCACCCTCCAGTACCAGACCATACCTCCAGTACATACAACATAGAAATGGAAGGTGAAATGACATCACAGTGAAATCCTAACTCCTGTTTTCAGTCTTGCACTGTTGGTGGATAAGTAGGAGACACCTGCTATTTTTGTTTTCTCACGACGACGTAAAGGACCAGATATTCCCAGCAGGAACTCTGACTCTACATTGCCTTCACGCTAATCATCTCTTTCTCATTATTCTGACTGCTAATGATTACATCCCAGCTGCAACTGCCACTCTTTCCAATTGCCTTTTTGACTTCCATCACCTGCTGACAACTTGTCACCCACCTCTTACTCTAACATGACTCTTCCTATATTAGCACACAATCAGAATCCTCTGCTTTCCAGTCAAATGGCAAGAGATCACAAAAGTTTTAATTTATTTACTTCATTTCCTTTTTTTAGAGATGATAATCCCTTGTCCTCGCAACTGGGTATTCTCATGGGAGGTGTCACTTAAGTAAAACTGAAAAGTATTAAGCAAACCTGTATGCTTAGAAAATAAAATAATACAAACACCCACAATGGTAAGTACTAGTGATGATTCTGAAGTAACATATTACAATATGCTGAAAATCACTGAGCAGAGATGGCATAGTAACAGACCTTTTGAAACAGAAGATTCCAACAAATGATTTTAATTATTTTTTTAAGTGCCTATGGAAAATAAAATTATCTTCAAATAGTAATTTGGATATATATATATATATATATATATATATATATATATATATATATATGTGTGTGTAACATAACTATAGCTCTGTTGCATTAGAATCAGAACCCTTTTGGCTCAATATTTTTAAAAATATACAAACAAATACATGCAGTTAAAAAAAAATTAAAATAAAAGTTACTGAACAATAGATCATGTTTAAAAAAATAGCTCAATTGATTAAAAAAATTAATATATATAACAAATCACTTTTTAATGTTAAACGATGTACAATGATGTTAAAATAAACATTCTATCTACAATACTTATAATACTTCAGCTTCAATATAGAAAATTTAAAATCCATATATATATATATATATATATATATATATATATATATATTCAGTAGATTGTTATTTGTACTCGTTCTCATTATACTTGGATATATATATATATATATCCAATAAATAAAAAACGATAGAAACAATTCTAGAATTCATAAAATTTAATTAAAAGAAGGCTCAATAATCGAAGTAGAATTAATATTATTTATTTAAGGATATTACATTTTCAAACTAAAATATTTATATAACTATTTATATCGTATTTAATATATATCTCCTATATGTATGATGAGATATCATTGATATGCATTGAAACGACTGCAGTTGTGTAGCGATTTTTACATGTTTTCGGTGTAATATCTTATGTGTGTGTGGAATCAGTGGATTTTTTTATCCATTCATCAAACATTGGTATCCACATATATCTATAAATATGGGTATGATAAAAAATATTTATATATTTTTATATTATTTGATTTCCATTTATTAAAAGCAGTGCTCAATACTATATAACAGAGCTATTAAGTATATATTAGTGAGTATACATAATATCCAACGTCGATATTTCATTCGGTATTTCACACCTGAAGATTGCATGAAAGACTGCTTCATGCTATGGACGTTGGATATTATGAAATAATCGTTTTTATATATATATATATATATATATATATATATATTTGTGTGTATATATATATATATAAATAAACATGTTAAATAAATAATTAAAGTTCTTTAGTATTTTTGTTTTTTTTTTTTTACATTTGGTCCATACAGAAGTAAATTCGGTATTATTTAAAAAATGCATTGTCTTTAATTTAAAGGTTTAAAAAGATTTTTATGTAATCATAAGATAAAAAAAAATAATGAAGTTCAAAAAACAGATTGTAGTTCAATTTTTATGCGTTTATGTATGAAACAGCCCTTTAAAATAAAATAAATAAAAAAAATAAAATTCTTTAGACACTTCAAAATATTATGGTGCCAACAGTCTATCTTTCGCTTTATGACTGACCAGACGATGTGAATGTATATAATTCCATCATTCGCTTTGAAATGAATGTATATTCCTCTAAATGTAGACCTCTTTCCGAAAAGGTTACTGATATGTGGATAAAATTAACAATCTTATTCCCCTTATCAAGATGGTCGCTCTAGCCATTTCCATAGTAATTAATTTTGCAATAAACATTTTTATAAAAATGCGTAAATTTCAAGACTGGTTATTCCTAAATTTTCGCTTGAGGATGAAACAAAGCTTGATACTTTAATTCAATTTAATTTTAATAATTATATTGAGGGTTTCGGCTCTTTTTAAACATGAGAACTCTTATGTAGCAAAGAATCATTTTTTTTTTTATAATTATAAATATATATTTATATGTGTGTGTGTGTGTGTGTTAAAAGCCATTCCCATTGTCTTTTGATCATATAAAATATATCCAAAACTGAAAAGAAAAATAATTTTTCACGTGATTATAATTTGAAGTTTACTCTAACACACTTTTGGAAGAGTTTTAGACAGGTAAACAAATTCTTGTACTACAAGGTCTCCTCAACGACCTTTCTCATTTTTTTGGTTGTCCTCCTCCTAGGCTGATATTTAATGCTAAATTAGCCCAGATGCCCTACTATTTAAAATCTATCTAGATCTAACAATGAGATTAATTCATATTTTATAAGTAATATATAAATCCGTAACTTACCTTTTTTTCGCGAAAATCTAATATAGCATGACAAGAACGGTCTGAAAATTAACGAAAAAATTTTTTTCATGATAAAAAGTATATTTCATTATTGAGAAGAAACACTAAAGTATTTTTTTGAGTAATTTTTGAAATTTTTTACTCATTCTTAGCATGTCCGAAATTTTAAATTTTAGTAAAAAAAACTTGTTTACAGAAAAAAAAACGAAAAAAAGCTCTATATCAGCCATATTTTTAAAAATTTTAAAAATAAGTTAAATTCTTCGTTTAAAATTCGTTTAAAAAATTAATTATACGTATTTCAATATTTATTCGAAGAAATTTAGAAAATTTAAAGTTTATTTAAAATATTTTGAAAGAAACTTTTTACTTACTTTCTTCGTAGAAAAATGTTTTTAAAGATAAAAGAGCCGATCTTCACGTTGCCGTTGATTGACAGAGTGCCAAGTGATGACATCTATAAATTATTGACAGCTGACGTGAGATTCGAGTTCCCATACGGAAGCACAGAATGGACATATTATTTTTTTAAGCGGACCTACTTAAGTAGTAACTTGTAATATTTAAAGTAAAAAACTTTCGCCATTACAATTTTTTTTTTTGTTAACTACTATGTACCATAGGTTTGTTGATACTCTCTGGAGAAATTATAAATACTATTAAAAAAAACTAAAATACAAGTGCTGCACTGCTGTTTGAGGGCCCATATAGACCCCTCTAAAGTCAATTCAGATTTGCTATTATAAAAAAATTCTATCCCCAGTAAAAATAATCAAACATAGTAAAAGTCATTTTGTCACAGCCTATATTCTCGGAAAAAATAAATAAATGGATTCTTATATTTTTATGTAATAAAAAATTACTTATCTGGAAAAATACCAGGTAAAGTTTATCTGAATCCCATGAAACTAGGTATTTTCTGAAAGCAAACAATATGTTTCATTTAAAAAAAAAATTGGCCAGTGTAAATGACTGAAAAGTTTTTAGTTTTCTAGAGGCAAAATGTGAAACTTACTTATTTTATAAAAAACCCAGGTTGTGTGTGTTACGTTTATTGGATCGAATTTCCTACATTTTTCAACCAATTTCAACCAAACATTACAGGACTACGATGAAAACTAGATGAAAGTACCTATTTTAACTTAATGAAAATGATGCACACGTGTTTCAGCAGGAACAGTTTGCTAAATTAAGGGCCGTATACAGCGAAGAACAACCCTTACTAGACAGAAACTCAATCCACGTGACGTTATTTTTTTATTGCACGCACCAAACTTCCGGTCTTCCGTAGATTTCATTGGTAAACACATTATTGACAAATTAATTTTTTTTATATACGAAGACTCATTAGTTTGTAATAAGCTTTGGAAATTATAATCTGTAAATATATATCTACTTAAAAACAACATCCGTTAAGCTGTACGCGCTTTTCCATAATTTTAGAAGAATTAACAACATAATGTAAAAATAAAAACAATGGTTGCAGAAATAAAAAATAATTGTAGGTAATTGTTTTAAAAATTCATTTTTCATCGAAATATCTTTTTGCTTTCAGACAATATTGTCCATGTTTATTGGAAAAAAAAAAGCAATTAAAAGCTTTTGAAATTAAATAATATTTTTGTTTTATTGAGTTTTTGTATGTTACACTTCAGAGACGATTTTTCAGGAAAGGCTCCAACTAAAAAAAAAAAAACATGATTTTGTTTCCTCAAAGCATTGTGCTTTTTTAACTGATATAATCACTAAACTCCTAAGAATTGAAATTATAGAGTTTTCGTACAATTAGTTAGAGTGGGTAAATACATATAAAAAAAAAAAATTTCTGCGATGACTTTACTAAAAAAAAAATGTATTTATAATAAGTTCCATCATTTGTAAATAGTTTCTGAAAATTTCATTAAAATCCGACAATTATTTTCATTTTTGCAAGATTTTCCAAATTAATGTGTGTCAAACGGGGAAAAAAACGCGCCAAAAAATGTTTAACGTTAATTTATCAGCCAAGCTGATAAAAAGAGAAACAAGGTCTTTTAATCAAAATTTACAATGTTCTAAAAAAGAAGGAAAAATTTAAAAAATAAGTAAAAAATACTTTGATCTTTCCTCTAAAAAGTAACATAAGCATTTAGACGCGAAAATTTTGTTTTCATCAACTTTTCGTCTTTTTTTAATCATGCTATGCATTTTTTTAGCGATCCAACAGAGATACCTAAGTAAATGTAACAAATTTATGGATTTTGAACATTACATACATATATATATATATATATATATATATATATATATATATATATATATATATATACTAAATTGTTTTGATAGGTATTATTCCGAAGAGGACTTTTCAGTCTATATGAGAGAGCATATTGTATGATACAGAGCAAATTATAAGAGTAATTAGGAAAAAAAAAAAAAAAATAAACCTTTATAAAATGTAGTCGGTCTGATGACATGAATATACTCATATTCATCGAAATCACTGACTATGGATTTTAAAGGCTTTTTCAGAATTTATTCTCATATATATATATATATATATATATATATATATGAGAGAGAGAAAGAGCAAAATTTACAGAACAGTTCTGTGGATATGACTAATTGGTATAAGAAGGACAATAGGAAAAATCTTAGTTTTTTTTTTTCCGACACGTTTCGTCTTCCGACTTTATCAAGGTAAAGTTGAAGCGAAATGTTTTTGTTTTCATAGTTACATTAAATCCAAAATTCAAAAATAGAGACGCTTCTGGGTAATCCTCTTTCTGGCTAATGTTAACTTCCTTTATATTAAGTTTTTTTTTTCTTCCATGTCGATAATATAGATTGTCTAAAACTAAGATTTTTTTTCCTATTGTCATTTTTATACCAACTTGTCTTATTCACAGAATTGTTCTGGGAATTTTACTATATTGTCGACATGGAAGAAAAAAAAAAGAAGTTAACATTAGCCAGAAAGAGGCTTACCCAGAAGCGTTTCCCTTTTTAAATTTTTGGATTTAATGTAACTATGAAGACAAAAACATTTCGCTTCAATTTTGCCTTGATAAAATCGGAAGACGAAACGCGTCGGCAAAAAACTAAGATTTTTTTCCTATTGTCCTTCTAATAACACACATACACACACACATATCTTTTTTCAAGCTTTTATTTTAATTTCAAGCTAATAAATGTTAAATTTCCAATAAGCCAAATACTTTGCTTTAAAAACTAATTTAAACTGACTAGAATTTTTTGTTTTGACATTGCTAAAAATTGTGATTTTGGTGTCACTTTTAAGTTAACCATCTCATCACAATGTAATTCTCTTTATTAAAATGTCTTTCTCAAATAAAACACACATTTCTGAGATTTTAATATAGGACTAAAGTTTAATTTGAAACATTACTTTTAGCTTAAAATACCGCAGAACATGTCAGTTTGATTGGCAGACGGAAGTTTATCTAATTTTTTTCTAGGGTGGACATATCTGAAAAAAATATTTGAAGAATATAACGCGTGCGCCTTTTGTATATAATTTCCAACTACCCAGTAATCTTAAAAATTTAGGAAAAATATTCCCCGTAATCTAATGTTTTATTAAATTTTAGGTACTTTGGCTTTAAATTTGCTTCAGTTATCGCCCTTATATTTTGATACGTCACATGTTATGGATGTCCGTATTTACAAAAATCGGCACGTTATTACACCCTGCACCCCCGAAAAAAATTCACAATTATTTAAAAATATTGGGAGTCGTTTCATTGTATTAAGCTTTTCCAGTTATGATTAGCAAATATAGTTTTTATATAATAACAGTATCACTCATCCGGTACAAATTAATACAGAAATTTAAAATTTTATAAATTATATTCTAATTAAAATATAAAAAAATGAAAACAATTCTTGTAAAAATTCATTATTCATCGAAAATTTCTTTCTTAAGATATATGTCCGTAATATATCTAATTCATAAAAACAATTAAAAGTTTTTCTAATTAAGTAATGTCTTAGTTTTATTGCATTTTTATTTTACGATTCAGGGCAGATTTTCGATAACCGGGGGGTCCTGCTTTTTTTCTTTTTCTTAAATTATGATTTATATTCTCCAAGAGTTCTGCTTTTAACTAATTTAAATATTAATCTCTTGAAATTTCATAAAATTAAGTAATTGGGGTAACTAAAAGAGATATAAAAAAATATTTTACTAAGGTTTTCTAAAAAAAGAAACATTTCTAATATAATTTCATTCTTTTGTGAATAAGTCCTGAAAGTTGTATTAAAATCTAACAATTATTTGATTTTTGCACGAATTTCAAAATCAATGTGTTTTCCACCGTAAAAAACAAGACAATAATATTTCCTATACTAATCTTTGGTACCTCTGATGCAAGAAAGACAAGATCTTTAACCAAAATTTCGAACGTCCTAAAAAGGATAAAAATATAATAAAAAAAATCAACGATAAAACTTTGTTTTTATTGTTTGAGATATTTTTCCATCATGGTATTCTCATTTTTTCAGTGAATATGTGTAGGTATACACACACACACACACACACACATATATATATATATATATATATATATATATATATGTATGTATGTATGCATGTAATTCCAACATTAGCATGATCTTGAAAAGCAGTGCAACTCTTAACCATGAAATCCTTGAGCATATTGTTCTTGAGAGTGTCGCTATTGAATCTTGCAAAAATGTTAACCTGTGCCCTGGATATTTTCGAATATCTCCATTCCTAAAAGAAATACTCCTGTACCAAGCCAACCGACATGACCATAAAATTTAAAAAAAAAAAACGATTAAATAAAACTTTCTAAATTAATCTTCTGTTATTTAAAATAAATTAATATCTGTCTATATTTCTGAGATGAGATGATTTACATTATTTTATATATCACATCTTTGTTGCCATTTACATTATTTTTGGACTTCATTTCCTCATCTTTTTTGAGATGAGCCATATTTATTTACATTATTTGGACTACAACCTTTCTTTGTTTACCCTTCAACGTTATCTTATCTGTCTATATTTCTGAGATGAGGTATTATGTACACTATTTACATTATTCGGACTATTGTCCTCATCTTTGTCGCCATATATATTTTACTAGCAGTAGAGCCCGGCGCTGCCCGGGGATGTAACAGTAAGAGATAGATCAAGTATCCACCATCATAAAGACTGAAAAATAAAATTGACAAAGGTTATTGTTTAAGGTTGACGGACACGCATATCTTAATTAGTTTTTTTTTTTTTTTTTAGGAATTGTTTTCAATCGTTATGAGTCTTCCGATTGAATAGAATTTTATTATAAACAATTGTCTTGTAAATGGAATTTTTAAAGCATTCTGAATGTAAAGAAAAAAATGTGCAAGACAATAAGAAACACTACATGCCAAAAAAAAAAAAAAAAGTGAAGTTTTGTTGAAATCGGTTGAAAAATGTAGGTAGCCTTTCTGTAATCTTTTAGTTTTACAATTTATGATTTTTACTTATTGAATACAGTAAAAAAAATTGCATATTTTGCTTGTGGTGATTCATAATTAGAATTCTGATTTGAATATATTTTCCACTCGTTGTTTCTAATACAAAAAATATTAACTTTATTTGGGTTTATTAATTATGATCTAACAAATCTTATTCATTTAGTAGCCTTTCTGTAATAATAATCTTTTACAATTTATGATTTTTACTTATTGAATACAGTAAAAAAATTGGACACCATGTGTATTTAAAGTAGTTTCCCGTTCCGGTTATTATTTTTAGTTAGGACTTGTGTATGTTTAGATTTCATTATCTTTCCCTAAAGATAAAGAATTTATCCGATGTTTGTATTCGTACAATCAGTAGAGATCGTTAGATTATTGTTTAAGGTTGACGGACACGCATGTCTTAATTAGTTTTTTTTTTTTTTACGAATTGGTCAAACCCAAACTCAAACAAAAACATTGTTTTCAATCGTTATGAGTCTCTCGATTGAATAGAATTTTATTATAAATAATTGTCTTGTAAATGGAATTTTTAAAGCATTCTGAATGTTAAAAATAAAGAAAAAAGTGTGCAAGAGAATAAGAAACACTACCTGCAAAAAAAAAAAAAAAAAAGTGAAGTTTTGTTTTATCGGCTGAAAAATATAGGAAATCCGCTCCCATATTTAAAGGCATATTGGCCAGAGGCCAAAAAAAGGGCTTAGATTTTGAGTTCGTGGACATTTTATTCATATGAGAAAATTTCAAGTGTTTCTAGGAGTATTTTTCATGCTGATTTCAAATGTGAAGAAATCTCCAGGCTAAATGTGCGCACTGCTTCAGAAAAGGGGAGATAATACAGGGTGTGTCATTTACGGAAAAAGTCCATTTTCATGGTTTACTTCATGTAAAATGAACTTTAAATAAGTTTTTTAGCACATTTAAGTGTATCAACAAGAAGCTGATATATCTATGCTCTTATATTATGTGTTAATTTATTTAATCAGGAATTTTCAGCAAATAAAATGACTTGCATAAAGCCATAACAATGAAAACGTTACTTTCTATTGTCGTGTGAGTTTCTCAAATTCGAATAACCTCGTAAAACATTGCAATATACATTAATTTGATAAAAAAACATGAAAAACCTTTATATATGTTTCCAAATCTTGTGCCTTCCAAAAATCATAGATGGAAGAACTGTTTTCAAATACTTCTGGTGATTGACTTTTCTTCATTTTGGACTGCCATTTACTTTTTGATGTAATTTTGTCACACATACACATTGACTGATATAGAAATCTTAATGTTTAGACTAACTTTGACTATATATATATAAAAATATTGTAATAAGAGTTTTTTCAGTTATGTTGAAATAATTGTTATCAAGTAATACATTTATAAAAGGAATTGAAAAATAATTGATTGTCCTCTAATCCTGCAAGCTCATCTTATCATTCGCCCTCTGAGGAGTCAGAATCTTCTATTTCATTAATCTGCTGCACTTCATTATTTTTTTTAAGTACATTAAAATGATCTATACACTGGCAAAGGTCGGTACAAGGCAGTGTTTGACGAACACAAGAACAACGCCTGGAGTTACAGCTGTTCTTCTTACAGTTACACTTTACTAAGCTCATCAAGGTAGATGGAGTTTTAGGAAGGCTGCTCCTATGAACAACGAGTTTTTGATCTTCACATTTCCAGCCATGATTTGTTGCAGAAGGAGCATTAATATTAATGTGAAGACATTGTCGCCAAATTACAGCCTGGTAATTTGCCATTTCTGTATGTAACCGTAAACTATTTTGGCAAGGTGGTAGAGTATTATCCAATTTTCCAGACATATGAAAAATATTAAAATGAGCAGTATTTACAGAAGAAACATTTCTCTGTCCAAATAGACAGCACACAAATTTTTCTAGTTGCTGGAACAAATCATCTGTCAGGTGCCAGTTGCAGCCTAAAAGTGTGAAAGTTTGAAGAAATTCCTCTGTTTCTTTCATTAACTCAAAGGGTTTTATTTTACCCTTTCCTTTAAAGCAGCTAACAGTATCACAGCCAGTGAATGCATGCAAAGAAAGTAAGGCACTTGAAAGAGCAGGTCCACATTTCTTTGCAACTGATTTAATAGAGATCAAACAAGATGATCGGTTGGTATTAGTAGCCATATATAAATCACAGCTTAATTCATTTTGATGAGCAAGGCAAAGAAGAAAAACATCCGTATCTGGAGTCTTAATGATAATGGAAGGGAAAGCAGTTGATGCATGCTTTGCATGAAGCAAAAGAAGGGTATTGGCTTCTTCATGGTCAGTTAATTCTGGCAAAGTTTCTGTGATTACTTCATTTGTGTCACTATGAGGACACAGCATGAAACATCCTTGGCTAAATGAAGCAATCACAGTTTTTCCATGAAATTCTTCTGCTGGCAATTTTTTCCAATGCATCAACATAAATAAGATGAGGGATTCTTTATTTTCACCAGACATGAGGAATTTTCGAAATTGTACCGGTGTTTTCTGTTTTTCATTCAGAGCACGTGACAGGTGGCATGAAGTAATCAAACAGCGTCTTCTTTCAGAGTCTTTAATACTCCATGGATTGTACTTATCACAGACAAAGTCAACTCTTGATGACATATAAGTAGAAGCAAGCTTGATTACATATCTAAAAACATAAATACTTAGCTCACCAAACCTTGATGGTCTGCAAGCTGTTGTATTACTGACATTCAATCTAATATCAGTGCTGCATTTTTTGGAATATTGTTAATATTCATATCAGGAAACTTTACAAGAAAATAATGAAATAATGCAGCTTTGTTGGTACGCTGCAAAGAACCATCCATGTTACTTAGGCTAGATGGGAACTCTGAAAGGCAATGTGAAAAAATTTCTTCCAGGTCAACTTTTCGGGTTCCTGCTACTATAAGAAGCCTAGTGAAAAGGTCTTTATCTGCTTTCAAGCAATCTGCTTCCTTCTTGCTCTTTGTTGTGAATGCTTTTTCTGAAGATCACTAAAAGTTTTTATCTTCATTGATTTTAATGGTGCATTCAACTATACATTTTTCAAAATTAGTCGTTGTTGAACAAACTGATTAGAAATCTTACAGCCTTGTTCATGTGCTGTCAAAATGTCATCTTTAATTTCAGAAGATGCTACTTAGCCAGATGCAATGTTAATTAATTCTTTTTCACAATATGCAAATGGATTTTGCATAGACTCAATTGTCTGCATGACACTCTGAATATCTGCTTCATCCTTTTGATATCGAGACTCAGGTCTCCTTTTCCAGCCATTTCAGTACAGTTTTTAGAGAATTGAGCACGTTGATTAAAAGATAAAATCCAACGATGAACAGCATTGTCATTATTTGAGAATCCAATCTGCCCACCTCTGGTCTTGCTATCTCTATTCATTGTCTGTTCAATCGTCTGGTCCATTGCCGTCTGACTAAAGGGGTACTGGTTTTGTTGCTGAACTACAAAATCCCCAGCAGCAAGATGCTTTGCTATTGCAGGGTGGGTATCTGGAACAGCAAGCATCTCATAGATATAAACAGGAAGATATCTATCATAGTTCAAATGGTCATATGCAAAATACCAAGGTACCATTTCTGCTGCTGATTTAAGGTGAAGGGCCCAATCTCCTGTTCGTGTAGCACGAATAAAATTTAAAACAAATCTGCCATATTCAAGTAACTCATCCCAAATGCAAAAAAAAATTGGAAATTGGCTGCATCTCTCTTGAATAAATAAGGATAGTTTGCTTTCAAACTCTTTAAAATCATTTGATGTGCAGAGATCTTGGAATTGTGTTTTGGGAAAAGCATAATATAATTTTTTAGACAATGCAATGAATTTAGCTTTTTCTTCTTCACTTTGTGTTTCAATAAAAGTAGATAGGAGTTTCCTCCTTAAGGCTTCAGACATAATTTTTATGACTCTGACACTTCGATTATAGTGCCTGCCTTTCATGACTCAAGGTAGTGATCCTTGTGCCACTGTTCCAGCTTCAAGTAGGACATCAGCTAGCCCCTGTGGCTTATAGAGTGCCCAAACCCATTTAAAATGCCTATAAGTTTTGACTGAGCAGTCCAGTGTCGAACAGCCATTCCCAGTGCATAATGCTTTGGTAAAAACAAATTTCCTCTGTGAGAAAGGTTCAGAATATCTTGTGCTATGGCAAGTAGATTTCTCTTATCTTTCTCAGACACAGTAATAAATCTATTCTTCATTTCAACTTCATCAGAAAGACCACACATCAATGCCAATGCATTAAAAAGTTCTACAGGAATTATCTTCATAGCACATTCTGTAGTTACACTATTGCTCTTAGGAGGCCAAGATGTTGGTGATTCCACAGAAATAATCTGATTTCTTAAATATATGCTAGCATGATACAAATTGTACCTATTGTTTTCATCGCCATCAAAATGTATTGCACAAATATTCGGGAATTCATTTTCGCCGTATTTTAAAATTTTTTGAATTTAAGGAGATAACTACTAGCCTAAGAAACGTCACATTTACTCAATTATTACCTCCCTTAATCGATTTTTATGCTCAAATTTACCGATAAAATATTCAATTTAAAATGCAATTTATAAAAAAATGCGCAATTCTCACCTGGAGAACTTTTTAGATTTAGACTCTACGGCATCGAAACTCCCGAAATCAAGTAAAATTTTTTCATATAAATTTTATGTCCACGGAATGAAACGAAAATCGACCGTGGCCTATAGCCTATTAAAGGAACCCATACACACAAACAACCCGATGTGAGTTGTCCCCCCTTCCATTTTCACGATGTCTCTTAATCGTGTTTTGAAATTGATTTTGTGCAAAAGCAATTATATTTTTCCCATTTTTGGCGCTGTTAGAACCACCACAAGGTAATTTTATGTAGTCCTGTGAAGTTTTGTTGAAATCGGTTGAAAAATGTAGGAAATCCGATCCAATATATAAACGTTACAGACAGACACACACACACACACACACACACACACACACACACACACACAATCTGCGTTTTATAATAAGTAAGATGTTTCGGCCTTTCAGTATCCGTCTATATTTCGGAGATGAGGTATTATGTACACTATTTACATTATTCGGACTATTGTCCTCATCTTTGTCGCCATATTTATTACAACGTTTCGGCCGTTGTAGGCTCCGGTCTTATTCAGGTGGTTGGAATGTTGAACTGAAACCTTTATTTCGCTCACTGGGGTAGACTGTTCGTCTTCTTCACTGTTATCTTGACAAAAAAGTTGTTAATGAATGTAATATTCACTCGCAAAAAAAAGAAGTATTCTTTACACTTCCAAACTATTTAAATAGTTTTTAAATAATTAATAAATAACTCATGATTCCGCAAAAAAAAAAACAAAAAAAAAATAATCAATCAACTTTATATAAATATATCGTTAAACGCACGTCAAATTCGCTTTTTCATATCACTAACTTTCCTAAAGCCATACTTAAAGAAAGTAAGATCCGCATATATACGGCCTTTGTAACCTAAGTCTTTTACTCCATCGCTAAACATCTCCAATCAATATACAGACATTACCAGATAGAAAGAAAAATACACACGAGATGCATACAGACGCACATACACACAAGGGAAGGTTGATTTTTCACTTTTTAGAAAATCAATATTGCACTCAGTGAGAAATCTGGGGATTGTTGTTATGAGTATGGACACTGAAAATTAGATTTATGGCTTTTACCAACTTTTGAGCGTTTAATAATTTTAAAGATCATCTGAAAAAATGTACAGAAATACCTAATTTCCTCAGGTTTTTGCTCACAAACTGAATTCAAAATTTGACTATTTCAAGAATAAATCCAAATAAAGTTAATATCTTTTGTATTTGATACATTGAATGGAAAATATATTCAAACCAGAATTTTAATTACGAATCACAAGAAAATGAATTTTTTTTTACTGTATTCGATAAAACTGTGTAAAAAATTGTAAAAGATTAAAAAAAAGAAAAGAAAAAATGGCTACTGAATGAATAAGATTTGTTAGATCATCTGTTAGTTCATAATTAATAAAAACAAAAAATAGATTTAAAAAAGTGTAAATAAGATCATAATACTGCTTGGCACATTATAAAACAAAACTACCGCACTGTATAACATATAACTTCATAATATAGCTAAATTGTTCAGTATAATTTCCCTTTGAAGCAAATGAATGTCTTATTTGATGCCAAAATGATTCACTCAGTAATAATGTCCTTGTGCCATGCATCTTGTTTACAGACAATTTGTAAAACTTCAATAAATTTTCTAAGGCTCTCACCAATCACCAAAATGATTCATAGCTTTTATTAATTTTCCAGCATTTCGTTTTAAAGATCGTCTGAAAAAATCTACAGAAATACATAATAATTTGCTTATTTTACTATTTCAAGAATAAATCCAAATACAATTGATAATATTTCTATTAAATACATTAAATAAAAAATATTTTCAAACTGGGAACCGTAGTTGAAAACAATGGTGATTTTATTGAATAAATATAAAGATTTTTTGTTGCATGTTTGTACAGTGTAACCCGCATATAAGAGAGTTGTCGGGACCGGAGAAGAAGTCTCTTATACCCGGGTTTCTCTTATATCTGGGTTTGATCTATTTTGTTTAGGTAAGTATGGCTCTAATTTGGGACCAGATAAAATCTCTTTTATATCCGGGTTTCTCTTATATCCGGGTCTCTTATATCCGGGTCTCTTATATCCGGGTTACACTGAATGTATGCGTAATTTAGACGACAATTTATTCATCCCGCCCTGTATATTCAAACCAGAATTCTAATTATGAATCACTAACAACAAAACAAATATTTTTTTTTATATTTCGACAAGTAAAAACTGTATAAAAAAATTAAATGATTACAAAAAAGGGTTTATCAATGAATAAGACCCTCCTACACCATGTGTTTGGTCAAAACAAAATTAATTAAAAAAATAGATAAAAAGTGTATATAACACCATAATACAGCTGGGCACAAATTATAGTACAAAATGTTTCAAATTTGCATTTTTTATTGAAAATTCCACTCAAATTTCTGCACTGTATAAAATATTATATCATAATGTAGCTAAATTGTTCAGTATAATTTCCCTTTGAGATGAATGAAGGTCTTATTTGATGGCACAATGATTTAGTAATAATGCGCTTGTACTATATATCTTGTCTAGATACAATTTGTAAAACTTCAGTAAATTATAAATTTCATAAGGTTTTCACTGATCACCGGAATGAAATTCCAACGCTACTATTTTGTTTGAACCTAAACTTAATATTTTAAACCCGTTTCCTCAAAAAACGGTAACAATTTGGAAAAAAAATATATTTTGTCATTATTTACCATGTAAAACCCCTGTAGAGGACCGTGTGTGTTTGCGTGTTGTTTTATTAGAAACACGTGTGTAACTCTTGGTAGAATATAAAAAGGTCCAACTACAAGAAAATGGCCGGACTTGAATTAAGTCCAACTGAAGATGAAAGGAAGACAAACAAGACCGATATATATATATATATATATATATATATATATATATATATATTAAACTAAACAATTTTACCATGGACAATAACATTTGTGTGTGTGTAAGCATTGGAGTCTGTTCTTTGGTGAATGTTCGTACGTACGTGTATGTGTGTATAATGTTCATGGCGTCTCCCACAAATGGGAAGACGCGGATCTTCTAAGAGAGCTAACATTGTAGTCGCTGAAATGAAGAAATGAAAAAGAGAACGAGGCGAGAAGTCGTCCAGTATTTATAGTATAGGGAGAATGATCCCTAGTGACAATTTGGGAATTAAGGAGGAGCTAACTCCAACACTCCAACTTATATATTTAAACTAGAAATCTAATTATGAATCACCAGCATTTTTTTTACTATTTCGATAAGTAAAAGATGTTAAAAATTGTAAAAGATTACAAAAGTCTTCTCAATAAGATTTGTTAGATCATAATTAATAAAAATTAAAAAAAAAATAGATTAACGTGTATATAACACCATAATACGCCTGGGCAAAAAAAAAAAGATAAAATGTTTATTGAAAATCACACGAAGACTACTGCACTGTATAATATATTGCATCATATTATAGCTGAACTGTTCATTAAAATTTCCATTTGAAGCAAATGAATGACTTATTTGTGCACGTGCCCTGCATCTTGTCCATATGAAATTTGTAAGGATTCATTAAATTTAGTCTGGTGCCCCCACTCTACATCTCGAGGTCCTCGACAAAATCCAGAGACGAATATGCAATGTGATATGTCCTGATCTGGCATCTAGTCTACTCCTTCGCTGTACGTCTTGAGGTCCTCGACAAAATCCAGAGACGAATATGAAATGTTACGTGTCCTGATCTGGCATCTAGTCTACCCCCTGCTGTACGTCACGCGGTCCTCGACAAAATCCAGAGACGAATATGCAATGTGATAGGTCCTGATCTAGCATCTAGTCTACTCCTTCGCTGTACGTCATACGGTCCTCGACAAAATCCAGAGGGGGATATGCAATCTGATAGGTCCTGATCTGGCATCTCGTCTACAGTCGCTTTCTCACAGACGTGCCATGGATTCCCTCTGTCTTTTCTACAAGTATTTTCGCAGTAACCCTTCCGACGAGTTGCTTTCGCTGGTTCCCAGACTGCGTTAATTTAAGCGAGCTACTAGGCTGGCATCTCGTCCCCACCCTTTCACTATCGAAACGGTTAAATATAACCATCTCTTCTATGCCAACAACTTCTTCTCTCACACTTCTCGTCTGTGAAACTCCCTTACCCTTGCTTGCTTTCCCGATAATTATAATCTTCAAATATTCAATGTAGTGTCAATCGACATCTGATACCTTGATCTTGTTCCCCATCCTTCTCTGTTTCCTTTCCCCAAACTCGCCTCTTTACTCTTGTACTCAATCCTCTGTAACCCCTTGCGTGCTAGTGGCACTTTCGCATTGCATGGGGTGAATTGATTTAGAAAAAAGAAAGTAATAATGAATTTTATAAGGTTTATAATTAATAATAAATTTTTATAAGGTTTTCACTGAACACCGGAATGAAATCTAAACTTAATCTTTAAACTCATTTTCTCAAAAAACAGTAACAATTTCGAAAAATATATTTTGTGTCATTATTCATCGTGTAAAACTTCGACTTTCAAATTGAGTGCAAAATCATAGTGCCAAAATCGATCTACCCTAATGTACACACCTTATTATCCAAATCCCGCAAGAACAAATAGAAATACACAAACATACAGGTACACGCCTTAGCATCTTCAAGAATTATATACACAGACACTATCAGACTGACACAAAAATTCCCAATAACGTCTAGACACACACACACGCACACATTAACTCCACAAGACAAAGATACGTGATGCCTACCTGACTAATGAAAAACAAAAAAAAAAACAAACAAGATCTAAAAATACCTGAAGTTTCTCTTTCATAATTAATTTTCAAAAAATTTCTGATGAAGCTTAAATAAAAGCGAAACATGTTAAACTTTTCCTATTTATTTCCTTATCCTATCATAAATAAATGTATAAAAGTACTCCAGATGTTGAATTCATTTCTTTTGCAAACGGTGAATTAATTTACTTTGAAAGTTTATTCAGCAAATGGTCGTAGTTTATTCAGCAAATGGTCGTAGTTTATTCAGCAAATAGCCGTAGCTCCTTTCGCTAGAATTTGGTGAGCAACAGCAACCACATCCATTATATTTTCGCTCCAATAACGGAGTGAGTCCCCGTTGCCGCCACCGCGGTTTGGAATTCAATTTTTCTTTCTTTTAGAATGACTGTCACCTAAGGCTGAAGAGCCCAGTCCACTCTGCTATTTAACCCATAACAGGAGGAGAATAGACAGAATGCTTTCCCAAGAGCATTTGTGCAAAAGTGAATGCAAAAAACTCGCCCGTAATCTGAACTCGGTTCGTCGGTTCTACTCTTCACATCGATTATCTCTTACACTACTCGCTCATCCAAATATGATATATATCTATATATATATATATATATATATATATATATATATATATATATATATATATATTAATGCATGTTTCATTAAATAATATAGACAAGTTTTGTCTATTTATTCTAAGTAAGTTCCTTTCATATTGTCTGATAAGCTTAATCACATTATCATTGAAAGACAAAAGGAAATCACCATATTGATACATCTAATCCAATCTAAGCTTTCGGCTTACATAAGCCATTATCAAAGATGACAATTTCAATATATCAAACAATACACAGACGAAACAACAATGATAGTTCGCCCTTGCTGCAGGAAAAATTTCAAAGCAACTGCAAATCCATGTATACAAGACGCAGAGACGAAAATGACCACGCGAAAGTGAAAACAAGAAGTGTTAATTTTGGGAAGCCATTGGTATAAAACAATGGCTTCTGTTATCAATTATAGGCATTTAAGAATATTTGTGGAGATTTCATAGTTTATTTTGTTCAGGTTAAGTTTCAAATGTTTTATGTATAAAGCTTCAAGAATTTTTAATTTTTGTTCATTGTTTTCATGTTTAAGTATAGATGTGTTGTCAAAAAGGATTTTCCGGAATTGAGTACGCGGCCAGGCATGTTGTTTTAAATGCCTAAAAATGTTAGAGTTATCATTTAAATGTGGAGTCAAGCACCGTGAAAGCGAGTTTGTGGTGTGACCAATATATATATATATATATATATATATATATATATATATAGTGTTTGAGTATTGATCCGATTTATTTGGGAAACCGTGCATATATAGGTCAGTATAAGTGATCATCTACTGTAATCTAGTTTTCTGTGGGTATTGCACCCCACGCTTACTAAGACGGAATGAGACACAAGGTCGATTTTAAAATGGGATCGGAGGCGACGAGTACGTGGAGTCGGAATAAAAATTGCTCAAGCCCTCTCGGCACTTCCCCTTTACGGGGCATCGAAAGTACCAGCTAATGACCCTAACTTCTAACTACAGAGAGGTATTGTCTGTGTGAGGGTTCCCAAAAGTTTTGAATACATAATATTAATTTTAACATTCCGTTACAGGCAAAATCTCGGATTGCATTAAAAAATATGGAACCCTCCACCTCAACATCCCCCCCAAAACCCCCGACTCTGTACCCCTTTTCACTACCTATAGCGAAGATATTTATAAAAAAAATGGTGATTCGATGAGACATTTTTGATAAACCTCGATGAGTGAGGCGACACTATATCTGGTACAGAGTAAGGAATGTACTGGGGGGGAAAAAAGACTTAGAAATGACTCCTTCTCAAGATTATTTCCGACCAAACAGAAGGCTACAATTTGAAACCTGAGACAATTTAGTATTAAATGGAACCGTCCAGTACAACATAAAGGAAGACACCAGTTATTTGAATCTCTATTCATCACAGCTCTGTTCGTGCCAGTGTAGTTATTATTAACGTTAGCAGTAAGTTAAGAAATGTAGATATTTGATTTTGAGATTCTCCGCGTCACGTAAAATACTTTGAGACAATACAAGGAATTTAAAACATCATTTTTCAATTATTCATTTGAAACAAACACGCATGTCTTTCAGTCTGTCTTTCTATCTCTCTATCTTCCAGTTTATATTTCATTTCGGGCTTAACCCTTTTTCTGCTTCGAATTAATGTTTAACCAGCCCACGAAGGTTCTAAAAGTAATTAAAAATATATAGTTTAATAATAAAAAATACTTTGGTTATTCCGCTTAATAATAACATAAGAATTTTGGCGATAAAATTTTGTTTTTATTAAGTTTTGTGCATTTTTTCATTCATGTTTGTTCATTTTTAGAGAATCTTTGGGGGTACTGTGGTAATAGAGAAATAAATAAATAAAGATAAATAACAAGAAGACCAAAATTTCACCATCCCTAAAATCAGACGGATAATAAAATCGCCAGGCAAACACAGCCATAGTTCGACCAACCAATCAGAACGCTTTCACAACCAGTATATAAGAAAAAAAAAACAAAAACGAATGATAACAAGCTGCCAATATTTCCCCATTTCTAAAAATCAGAAAGCTTTCACAACTAGGATATAAGGCCGCGAGCCAATAAGAAGCGAGCAGCCTTTTTAATGCGGATCTATAAATGTGTACAGAAACAGGTCGAAAATCAACCAAAACTAGAGTTGATAAGTTAATTTTGTCCAATCTCCGATGCTGCGGTCATCGTAACATACCCAGAGACGAAATACGACATTTGCACAACTCGCTGGAGATCTTATACGGCTAACCCGTCCTTGCTACATTGAAAACAATCATACCTTTCTTCACCACATGGTCAAGCGTCGGTTACTACATGTGCATACAAAACATCCATTAACTTTTTTATGAAGTGAAAAATAAATATAACTTTTAGATAAGGCTTTATTCAACCAACATAATTCGTTACCTTCTGTTTAACAAACACAAATAATATTTAATAGTTGTAGGGGTAAAATGATATATTACCACACTATGCATATATAATTACATTCTCTCTGTTCAAGCATCCTAACCAACAGATTACCTAAGCCAGGGTGTTGAAATTTTATTTTGTGCCAGTGTATTTTGAATAAACTAAGAAAGATAACTTCAACGAAAAAATTAGGTTACATTTATTAAACAAGAGGTCAGTGGGAATTTTGTTTTAAGTTTGCAGCTGTGAGGAATTGCGTTGTCCCTAACTGATATGACTTTGTGGGTGAGAACATCTTCTGCTAAAAGCTACAATGAAAAATGAAATTATCAAATGACAATATTTTTAATAAAAAATAGACGGAAGAAAATAATCTGTAGTTTTTGCAGAAATTTCGTTACTCTGTAGCGGACCTCTCGAGCGCCCCCGTATCGCCAGAGGGTGATGAGGTCACGAGAGGCCCGCTAGCATTTTCGAAGACGTTAAATCTGACAAGGTGAAACAACATAGACGACAGAACGAGGATATATAGGATATAAGTTAATTTATTCTAGAAAAGTAATAAAGAAATAAAGGTTATGGACGACGTGCAGGCAGCCATTAGGGACGGAATGCCGAGAGTCGAACGTTGGCAAGGAGCCAGAAGTAAGAGGCGAAGGAGAGAGAGAAGGAAAGTTTCCAACTATCGTCAAGTTGGCAGACTAAAAGAAATGGGAGCGTAACTTAATACACAGCCCGGTGGCCGAAGTCCTGGCCACGGAGGCCAGGAGCCTGCGTACCGACCGTTTCAGTCGCCGACCCTAAATTTAGCGAGAAGTCACTGTCTTGTGGTAAGGGAGACTAGCAAGAGAATTGGTTAGCTAACACAGTAAAGTCTCTATAAAAAGTAAGTCGAGATTAGCTAAAAGGAAACTAAGGCCTAAAATGCCTAGAAGTATATTACGACTAGGTTCGTAATATAACTAAACTGAAAAGGTACCTTGCTAGTCTCTACCTCGTAATTAACAGCGTGTAGGGAGCACAACCGAAAGGTCCAGGTCGAAATGACCTGTCCCTCTTCCGGTTTAAGGAGCCAAGGAGGAGGTAACTCCGACAACTCTTTTCCTTCCTTTCTGTTCGTCAGAAAGAGATCACATGATCGGAAGTGAGAGCTATTCCATATTTAATATTTGTAATTGCACTTATTTCGATTAACCACGTCGGTTAGAAAGAGTGTTTCGCTACATATATAAATGTAAAATAGTTTTAGGGACTGTTGATTACTTACGGTTAATTTGGTTAAGTAAAGCACTATTGTTTACACCAAGTGGCAATTTTTCAAATTAATTAACCCCAAGGCCACTAAGACGCAAGAGGCTACTTGGAGTGAAAAGGAATGAAAAAGGTTTTAGAAGGAACCGAAAACGTAATCTTAAACAGGGAACATTGGATAAACCTCTACCTCTGATCAAAATCCGGGAAGGAGTGTGAATTGGACGATAGACGTGTGGACTCTTCCACAACAAGCCAGTTAACCCCTACTAGGAAATGCACTATTCCTGTTATAATTTTCACCATCATCATCTTACAAATATATAACAAGCATCCATTGGTTAATCACCTTCAATCTAGCTTGCTGATTGGTCAGTTCCGACCGATCAAACCGCCTGCACGCGACAAATCTGTTTTCCCGCTTTCTCCATTGAGCCTCCCACGTGATACAACAAAATTATAAAAACAAAACACGTGTAAACTCTCGATCTCTCACGTCTCATTCCTTGCTACCAAGTACCAAGATGTAATCTTCAAGAACTCCCGTCTTGACTAATGCAGTCAGACTTTAAAGACCATTACCAACATTCACGCAAGTACGAACTCTGAAATCTCTTCTGAACTTTTACCAACTTGTACAATACACACTTCCAAACATGCTAAAGAAACTTTATTCTTCTAAACTACAGTTTAATAATTACTTTCACTTTATGTTGAAGCTTAAATAAGCATGGAATAATACAACACAAAATGTACGTTAACAAAATGTATTGAAACAAAGAATAGGTACACAATATTTACAGTTAGTTTGGTATATTCTTGGGAAGACTGTTCCTGCATAATGGGTTGACTAAATCGCAGTCGGGCAGAGTCTCTGGATTCAATTTCTTAATCTCTACTATCTTCCCCGTCTTCCGGTACCAACCCATATTTATATGGTCGGTAGTCCGCTTATGTAAATTAGGTGTATCATACACAACACTTTATTAACTTAGGTACAAATATTACCTAATCTAAGAGACACAACTTTGTCTAACCTTTTCACTCAGTATTCATGCATGTATATCACATATTAATAAATTCAATTGTTACGTTTTGAAACAAGATGTTTATGAATCTTTTTTTATCTATCTTGTATTAATTGTTGTGGATGGAAGATTATTGAACACACACAATTTTAAACCTTCTGATAATTCAAACCTTCTATTCCTCTCCAACACACAATTATCACACATCCGAAACAGACGAATCTATCTACTCCTATTAAGGAAAAATTAATAGTAAATAAAATTGCAGCTTAGGCAGAGATGATAGAAGTATAGTTGGTAAATTTTAGAAGGAACCGGAAACCCAATGCTAAACAGTAAACAAAGGATAAGTTTCTAATCTTGTTCAAAAGACCTGGGATGAGGGAAAACCGGGCGATGATTACCCTGTTGGGATTGCTATGGGTTTTATTTTTGTATCAGAAGATCCTTAATCTTTCGCTCCTCGGAGCAGCCTGTTCGTTAATTTTATTAAATTGCTTGAAAGAATGCACCTCATACGGTTTTTTATATAAATATTTTAAATAAATGGACATCCGCTACCTCCGCAGCAATTTCTCATTTTAAAGATAACCAAAATGCAATTTCGACTGCTGGGATGTCACATGCCTGGCTTGGAAAATCGCGTCGAGTTGTATGAACCATGTTTGTGCATTCGTGTTGTAAAAAGCTTGCAGCTTCGGTTGGCTGTATAGGATCTGCCATGTGGACTGAGGTTTTTACGGAATAATGTATATTATCAATTATGTTATATATATATATTCAGAAATCGGAATAGCAATTTTTTAAAACAACCCCACGTTGCATTCCGATTCTCGATATCGTCGGTGTTCACCGAAATCTACGAAAGGGCGCGATGCATGTTCACAAAGTCACATGATGAAATATTTTAAAAAAAAAAAAAAAAAAACACCACGTCGAGAAATAAGAACCTTGTTTCTTGTATTACATGTAGGTGTTTTATTCAGGGCTTCGCCTGCTCGTCCGATACTTGGGACAATTTCTGCTATGTTAGCTCTTTCCCATCTTTCAGATCGCTCATCTACCCCCGAGGTGGTGTCTGCAATACGAAACGATGGCTTCGAAACCACAACATGGACACGTCCGTCTCCTGCTAATGGCAGACCAGAACTCTTCCCGATGCCAAGCATGGGTTTTAATACAGACCAGCACTCAGATATACCCTGTTTTCGGTTTTGTTGCCCTTTACTTTCTATTTCTCTTTGGTTAAAGTGGATGCCGCTTATGAGACTGAACTTTTAAAGGGCCCATCTGCTGATCTATTAAATAGAAACATAAAACCGCCTCTTCCCTTTCTATGTGAGTGTACAGAATATTATACATCAACGGCTTTTGAACAGTTTATGAAGTTTATAGGATCCGTGGCACCACAAACTCTGGACTGAGGAAGTCCGAGATCCGCTTCAACGCCTGACCACGAAGAACATATTCTACGTGCTGTCGGAGACGATCCAGGTATCAGCACACATCAAGTCATATATCTCACAGTATGGAGGGTACTTCCAGACCAGCTCCTGTATCCGTATGATTTGCAACGTGTGCAGTGTGATTCGAAAGAAAGAAAGAACTAAGAACATGAAATTGAGGTAAAAACAATTGTCCAGAATTCAAGCTCAGAGTCCAAAGAAAATAAACCCTCCAAAACGAGTAAAAGTAACTACGTAAAGTGCTCAATACATGTTATGGTACGATACACCTAATTTACATAAGTGGAGTACCGACCATATAAATATGGGTTGGTACCGGAAGACGGGGAAATAGTAAAAAGTAAGAGATCGAATCGAGAGACTCTGCCCGACTGCGATTTAGTCAATCCATTATGCAGGAACAGTCTTCCCAAGAATATACCAAAACTAACTGTAAATATTGTGTACCTTTTCCTTGTTTCAATACATTTTGTTTACGTACATTTTGTGTTGTATTATTATTCCATGCTTATCCAAGTTTCAACAATACACGAAGTAGATTAGCAAACCTAATATAAAACTAAATATATTTAGAAATAAATCCTACTTTAGGTTTCATCTAAACGGAAATTCAAACTCAAACCGTTTAGGTGAAATTAGGGTAAAAAAAACTACAATATTTATTTTAATATATATATATATATATATATATATATATATATATAAAAATTCCACGTTATAATGAAAAACATTTGCGTAAATTTTTTTTTTAAGATATACATTTTCTCTTTTGTTGGAAGAATTAATAAAATCTTCCTTTTATATATATATTAATATATATATATATATATATATATATATATATATATATATATATATATATATATATATATATATATATATATATATATATATATAATTTCATATATATATAACATATATATATATATAAATATATATATATATAATTTATTAAAAATATTTTGATTTTTCTTTTGGTAAATTATATCAGCGTAAATGACGGTTCCGTATAGGATGCATAAGTTCGAATCCTGTCAAAGGACGAATATTTTCTATGAAAATTTCTCGGAATTCAGGCCGGTAAATGTTATTTAATACTGTTTATTATAAACAGAGCATTTACTTAAATACTTGTATCTATAAAAAGAACGTTAAACATAAAAATGTCTTTAATAAATAAATTGTCGGACTTTGTCCATTTCTTTATATATATATATATATATATATATATATATATAAAAAAATGATATATTAAAACGTTTTCAGCCGACTCAAAAAAGTCCCTTCTGAAATAAAACGATTTTTCGCTCTCTTCAAAATTATCTCCCTTACATCGTTATGAAAATGGATGATCATTTGGTTAATGTTTGCATTATTCCTTCACTTGTTTATGTAGTTCTCAGTAAAACATTTCTTAAGACTTCTTGGAAATATAGTCGTATCTGTATTCATCATTCGCTTCCAATTATCGATGTTCGGAACCTGATGTCAAGTTCAACTAAAATTAAAACTTAAATGTTCAGGGGAAATAACTCTTGCTGATATATCGTACGCGTGATCTCCCGTGGACATTTTATGCGTTTTTTTTATTTTTATTTTTTTTTTTCGTTGTGTAATTAAAAATATGAGAATTAGCTTAGAGAGCCACTCGTCACTTAACGATTTACCGGTTTAACGACATCCCTGGACTTACGACCCGCTGTAAAATCTCATTTAAAAAAAGAAAGAAAATCCAACGTATCTGTATTCTATGTTGGACATTTGACACTGCCTTAACCCGAACCGGGTATTGAATTCACACTCTTTGGGTTCTGTTACTGATCTAACTAACGCCTTTATCCACTGTGTCAATTTTTTTAAATGCGCCTTTGATGACATATATATACGAAATAAAGGTGTTAGCTAAAATTTTTAGAGGGAATTAACAAAGATAACTGATAACTTTTCCATTAAAATGCTGGCATTAAACATGAACTAGAACAGTCTATCCCATTGAGCGAAATAAAGGGTGAAGAAGGCCGGAGCGTACAACGGCCGAAACGTTGTAATGAATATGGCGACAAAGATGAGGACAATAGTCCGAATAATGCAAATAGTGTACATAATATCTCATCTCAGAAATACAGACAGACACTTCTTATTAGGTTAATAATGGCGGGGGAGTAAAAATCGCTAAAAAAAAAAAATAAATAATAAAGAAATAAACTGGATAGTTTCCGGATGCCTCTTACCAAAATAGCACGGCGTATCTACAGCTTCATTTGGGAAAGGCATGAACCCATCCCAGTTATGAGATAATAGGGTAGATTGGGCTCTCTACACTTATCCTGGGTATGACGATAAACTACATCTGGCAGCAAGGCCTCAAATTGAGAAGCTTTGATAAGCGTCGAACCACCTCTTAATTGCCGTTGTTCCCAGGTCCACCCTGACCTGGGGTGGTAGCACCTTATAGAGTCCCAGCTATAGGCAAATAGTTAACCCCAAAACTGGGTTCAAGACACTATGAAAGTATAAATATTTTTATAGTAAAAATACCAGTAATAGATTTTCATAGTAAAAAAAATTACCAGCAATACATTTTTGAAGAAAAAAATATTACCAGCAATACAATTTTTTAAGAAAAAAAAATTATCAAAATACATTTTTCAAGGAAAAAAATATTATCAACAATACATTTTTTGAAGGAAAAAAAATTATCAGTTTCATACATTTTTTTCTGGAAAAAATATTATCAACAATACATTTTTGAAGAAAAAAAAATATTATCAACAATACATTTTTGAAGGAAAAAAATATTATCAACAATACATTTTTGAAGAATAAAAAATATTATCAGCAATACATTTTTGAAGGAAAAAAAATATTATCAGCAATACATTTTTGAAGAAAAAAAATATTACCAGCAATACATTTTTGAAGGAAAAAATATTATCAACAATACATTTTTGAAGAAAAAAAATATTATCAGCAATACATTTTTGAAGAAAAAAAATATTATCAGCAATACATTTTTTTTAGGAAAAAACAATAAAACATCAATTTACATTTTTTGAAGAAAAAAAATATTATCAGCAATACATTTTTGAAGAAAAAGGTATTACCTGCAATACATTTTTGAAGTAACTACTGTAGTTACACGTGATTAAAAATTAAATAAATAACTCATTTAAAGTTAATTTAAATATCGAAGAGAGGGAAAGGTTTTAAAAAACAACTCTTTATTAAAGGTTTAACTTTAATTTTGCTTTTCGTCGGAATTGAAATTGATATCGTCTAATTCAACCGTAATTAAAACTTAAGTGAGACACGGTACGTTGCTCATATGTTTTAATTTTCTTTCTCTAACACGCTTATTGTGACGCATTCAAAATATTACATAGTTCGGGTTCACTAATTAGTTTTGAGAGTGACTTTATAGGAAGGGATCATAAACATTGATGATTTTAAAAGAAAATAAATTTTGCACGCAAAATAAATGTAAACAAATTACGTAGATCGGTTGCGTATACGAAGAAAGATTATGCGGAACTAAGGTGTCGAATAACGATAAAATAATTTTATTATTTCTAAATTCTTATAACTTTTGCGTACATAGGACGCTGAAGAATTGCAAGAGATCTCCGCACGAGTTAGCCTAAAGTCCGCCTGAAGGGCGGCTTCTAGGCTAGTTAGTAATAAAATAAATTTGTTAATGCTTTTACTATCTTCGAGGTATAAAATACTTCTGAGAATTCATTAAAACTTTAGCCTACCTAAAGATATAAAATTTTTTATAAGAAATAAAGTAATACTTACTTTTAATAACACCATTGTCACTGATAATTACAAAATTTGTTTTAAGGCGGAGGTGTGCATGGCTGTTTGTAGATTCCGTTTCTTTATTTTCTGTTGTGGTAGGATCCACCTAATTTGCATAGTGGAGTACCGACCATATAAATATGGTTGGTACCGGGAAGAGAAGGAGGAATCAAGAGATTCAACCAGAGACTCTGCCCGACTGCGACTCAGTCAACAGATTCTCCAGGAACGGTCTTACCAGGAATATACAAAAGACTATATGTAAATATTTTGTAAACTTTCTTGTTTCAATACATTTTGTTCTAAGTACATTTTGTGTTGCATTATTATTCCATGCATTAGTCAAGTTTCAACATTTTCAATGATTACCCATTCGTTCTTGGGAAATATAGTGGAGTGGTTTTCCGTTGTCTCCCTACAGTTAGGAATTCATAGTTTTCCTTTTAGACTTATTGCCACCCAAAAGCTATCGACCACAGCCTATCATGCTATTTAACCACTAGCTGCGTAAAGAATAGACGGATACATTCCTTTCCCAAAGAAGGATCTGCAATATAATCGATCCTGACCTGGCATCTCGACTTCAGCCACTTTCTCACCGACGTAACATGGCTTCCCTCTGTTTCTTCTACAAACATTTTCATGGCAACTGGACGAGCCTTTTTCTCTAATGCCCCGATTACATTAATCTAAACGTGTTACTAGATTGGTATCTGGGTCCCACCCTTTTACTGTTAAAATAGTTAAATATATCTGTGGCTGTTTCTTTTCTCGCGCTTCCCGCCTGTGGAACTCTCTTCCGTTTATTCGCTTCCCTGATAACTAACATCTTCAAAAATTTAAATGCAACGTCAATCGCCATCTTCTGTCTTCTTGAATCCCGTTCATCTTTTGTCCTTTCCCCAATCCTCCCTATTCTCGGTCTTCTCTTTTATTCATCTCCTGTAACCCCCAATCTATTAAAAAAGTGGTATTCCCGCCTTGTTTTTTAATGAAATGATTAAAAAAAAATGTATTTATGCGAAAGTGAATACAAGGGGGTTAGGTTGGAATTCGAACTTGGCTTACCGATTAGACTTACTGCGCTGATATCCTCTATACTACCGGCAGATATGTTTTGTAAGACTCACACTCACTAAAGTAAAGTCTTAACTATGAGATATGCAAGACAATACATAGCAGATTCTATAAGTATTGATATATTTTTGTTCTGCTGAAGTACAACTTTATTAAGCTTTGCTTTCTGCTCAGTATCTTATTGTAACAGAGGATGGAAATTACGTTACTGAAATCCGGAGGTACATTGGGTATAGCGAAAGATGCCTCCCGAAAGCTAAGCAGAGTATTAAGAAACAGAAAAACAAAGAAAAGAGTATTGAACTGTTAAATAATATCTGTCATCCTATATGGCAGTGAATGTTGGACAATCTCCTCAAAGAGGAAGAAGAGACCTGAAGCAACAAAAATGTGGTTCTACAGAAGGATGCTGAGGATACCATGAACCGAATATGTGAGCAACAACGAGGTTTTGGAGAAAATGGAAACAAAAAAGGGAACTTATATGTAACATCAGGAAGAGACAGTTGAAATTTCTTGACTACATAATGAGGAAAGAGGGTTTGGAAAATATGATACTCACAGGGCTGATTGAAAGCAAGAGAGACAGAGGAAAACAGCGCATAACCTACTTACTGGTCTTGAGGAAATGGATGGTGGAACAGGGTTTAGGAGAAATAATAAAAAGACAAAATTTATTAAGAGCTACACAGGGCAGGAAATTATGGAGAGCCATGATCACCAACGTCCTGAAGGGACACAGTGAATAAAGAAGAAGAAGAATCCGCTCATCCATATATACGAGAGAAGAAGTACGGTAAGGGGCCAAGCATGGCCGAGAGCTTATAAAGAATATGAAGTCGCGAAGATTACACTGTGTAACAAAAGTTTGATTTTACTTTTATTGTCTTTGATTCATAAGTATTATTTCCCAATTGTTTCTCCTTTGAAGGTAAAAAGAATGTCTATTATTTTTATTAAACTTTGCTTTTGTTGCTCAAACATCGATGTTTTGAAACTAACCTATTTTCATTACATTTCAGACTGATTTAGCGCTGAGTTGTTGAAGGAGAAATTTCTAAAAGTTTCAAGAACTTTCGAGAGGTTTCTAAAAGTTTCAAGAATTTCAAGAACGTTCTGGCTACCAAGGATCGTATAACGTAAACATGATAAGAGACTATATTTGGGAGCAGATTCGTGAAAGCAATTTACAGTATAATGGTAAATCGTGTAAAACCGGTCACTTTTAAATTGTAGTCTCACTTATGTAATCCCAGAATAAATAAATGGCACTTTTGTATCCTGTGTCGTTTTGTTCCTATTTTGCGTGAACGAGAATGTTCATATTCGACAGTTTCCCAGTGGGAATAGGAAAATTTCAAAATATCATTATCCTGGTCACAAAACAATGTTTGAAGAAAATATTAGCCATTTTTCATACTTTCTAGGCATAAGCGAATAGGAAATATTAGTTGCTACCCAAGGACAAAAAACATGTCAACACGAGAAGTGCGAGAGAAGAAATTATTAGAATAGAACTTACGATTACATTTTCAGTTGTAAAATGATGAGACCTCGCCGCCAATCTAGTACTGCGCTTAAATTCGCGAAGTCCATGTACTGGAGTGGAAAGCTCATCAGAACTACTACAATTACTTGGTTAGAATATTTGTTCTCCTTTTCATATTCAGTTCAGCACCTTAAATATCCAAGTAACTTATTTCACTATTAACTGGTTACTTGTCTTGTTTTTCACATGGATTATTTTCGAAGATTTCCAGTTTAAAATAATCTGATTTCCTATGTTATGCCTATATCCGTTGACTTCCCAGTTAAAACTTCTGATATCAATGCCGAGTAAATCTAAATATATTCCAGTTATTTGAACTTCCGATTGGCTAATGTCATATTGCTTATCTAGAGAGGCTAGCATTTTATTGGCTACAAATCTGTCTTGTTATAATTTTTCACCTGTCCTGGAGACCATAAAGAATAAGCCATTAGCCTTAAATAATAATTTCTATATTTTTTGTCTTTAACGTTATCATGTATAGAAAATTAATGACAAAGTGGAAATTTTTTTTAGCGTGACGCGTTTCACCCTTTTGGATTTCGTCGACTAAAGTGATGTTTTCCTTGCTCTAACTGCACATGCGCACGAAGGGGAGTGAACGCGAAATTTTTACACTTTTAATTTTTTAACTTTTATACGTATTTGGATATATGACGCGTTCGGCGGAGGAGGGGCATATGCAACAAAAAATCGAAAGTTGCTTTTTTCACTTTAAATTATTCATTATGTCATTTCTAAGTATTTTACAAAAAATGAGAGCCGATTACATAATATTTCAAGCTTAATTTAGGTTTATAGTTCGTAACCATGCAGGAAACCGTAGATTTAAGCCGAGCTGCCGAATTAGGACCAATAATATTTCTGATTCTATCTCTAAATTAAGCAACTGACTCCTGCCATGCCTTTACAGAAGTCAGATTTGACCAAAAATGGAGCATTACTGCCAAATCAGTACACAATTCAATCAATTGGGACATTTCAAAGTATATATTTGTTCATTTTTGTTCAAAGTATATATTTGTTCATATTTATTCATTTTTTCGTATCCGAAAAGGAAAGAAATATGCAAATAGGTAACTGAAATTTTCTTTATGATAATCGTTTCCTACGGCCAAATTAACATGGTACACTTTTAAAAATCATTTCACCCCAAGCAAGGCAATAAAGCTACTAAGACGCAAGGGGGGGGCTACTCAGTGTGAGAGAATATGAGAAAAAAATAACACTATTGAAGAGAGAGAATAATAAAAGAACAGGAGTTAAGACAGACGATAACGATACCTCATCTTAGAAACATAGACAGACATGGCATACATTGTGAAAAGAAGAAAAAAACACTTGCTGTTCTTAATCTCATTTCTTGCTGGTGATACGAAAAAAAAATGAACAAATATATACCTTGAAAGATCCCAACAAGAGATGTTCAAATTGATTGGATTGTGTAGCTACATTCCTGATTTGGCAGTAATGTTTCATTTTTGGTCAAATCTGACTTCTGTAAAGGCATGGCAGGAGTCAGTTGCTTAATTTAGAGATAGAATCAGAAATATTATTGCTCCTAATCTGGCAGCTCGGCTTCAATCACTTTCCTACCGTCGTACGGTTATGTCTTTTCTATAAATACATTCATGATAATTATTTGAATGAGCTCTTTTTTTTTGTTTTTTTAATTGTTGTCTATTCCCCTCCCCCACCACAGACAAATGAATTGTACATATGGAGTTAGGACTTCATAGAGATTCTGAGGTATTATGGTGGATGAACTAAGAATGGTAAGTAAGAATGCGTTGTTTTGGAGTAAGGAATAGTGTTGTATGATTGGGTCAGTGTTTGTGACTAGGTAGGTTTAATATTAAGACAGAAGTAGACCATCCTTTTCCCCATCCCCCTTTTTGACCTTGTGTCGCATTTTGTAATATCATACCAATAAGTGTCGCTCTTCACTATGGTACCTAAGCTTTTTCCATTTCAGCGCAGTACGATATTGGTGCCGAGATCTCATCAATTTACAGCTGAGCTGTCTAGATGTAGCCATAAATTCTATGCTACAGGTTCCTTTTCTCGCGATTCTCACTCCGGAACTCCCTTCCGGCTCCATAGTTTCCAGCCAACTTTAATTTGTCAAAATTTAAATTAAATTTCAATCGCTATCTACTGTAGGAGAACAGTGGAGTAATGGATAGCGGCTTGAATCGCAGAGCCGAGTTCGAATTCCAGTCAAATCCATTACATTCACTTACGTGCTAATTCCCTTGGGAAAGGTATGAATCCTCTCCCTTCAGCTATGGGTAAAATAGCAGGACAGACTGGGTTCTATAGCCTTGGATGGCAACTGGTCTAGGAGAAGGACAACTCTGAATTCAAAACCTGCGGAGGGTCGTTTGGGAACCTTGTGGCATTCGGTGCACCAGGTCTCTGTATTCGTCCCTTCAAAGATCTTAGATGAGGATGAATGGAGTCTCTCTGAGCCTTGGTTGGCAATCCATTTAGTGATGGTGTCACGATAAAAACACCCTTGATAGCCCTAGTGAAGCATTAAGAATTCAGCTATTTGACAAGATTATGAACTACACCAATCAAAGTATTGAAGATAAGGAATACTGGAAAGGTGTAGTGTGTTCAATCTCGGCTGAGGCCGCAAGATGATGCTGATCTACTGTCTTGGTTATTCTTTTCTCTTCCCGCTCGTTATTAATGTTTCTGTTTCTAATTCTTCTATATACTATAACCCCCTTGTGTCGTAGTGGCTTTACTACCTTGCTTGGGTGTGATACCGATTAAAAAAACAAACAAAAAAAAAACTCCCCGTTTGATTTTGTAAGATTATTTGGTAAAAAAATGTACGTAAGTAATTATAATTTAATTAACAAATAATTTAATTCTCTTGAAATAATTATAAAGTTTGAATATTTAGATTTAGATTCCGACATTAAATGACCCATAGAGGTGTTGATATGACGATAAACAAAAACAAGCAATTTACCCCATTAAGCTAGGTCTGGTGAGAGATCAGTTTCCGTCTTTGCTGGCATAGATTTATGGAGGTGTATCCATACACTGTTTTATCGTCTACATAGATATTTGCTAATGATCTGCTTATGTTCTCAGGCAGATCGTTAATATAAAAAAGAAAGAAGGTAGAACCGAGAAGAAGCCTTGGAGAAAACTGTATTGATCTCATGGTCTTCACGCGTTTGGCTATTAACAAAGACCTTCATGGACCAATCTGACAGGAAGGACTTGGACTTTCCAGTGATTCCATAGCTGGAGAGTTTGTGTAGCAACCCCTTTATGTCACACTTTGTCAAAAGCTTTTGATATATCTAAGGCGATCGCTATTGTGATGAACTTATTATCTAGCGCCATCGTTATTCGGTGTGTAATAGAAGGACATCAGCAAAACATTCGAGAACAGCGAAATCCATACAACCTGTCGCTCAGGAGGCTGATCCTATATTTTAACAATCTACGTAATTTTTATGTGGCACAAGGTCGAAGGGGAAGTGAGGAAGTCTGGTCGTCACAAAATATCCTACAACTAGCTAATTAGATTCACGACCCATTCATTTTTACAATTTATTCATCCACCACAACAACCCATCCATCTCCATTCAACCCAATATATACCACAATACCGCATATTCACAGGAATCCTAGTAAAATCCCAATGGCATAAAAATGTCGTAATATATTCTGTTGTCTTTTTTCCTTACAAAAATATATAAATATTTATTTAGCATGAAATGAGGGTGGGGGGTAAATGAATCCGATAACGAAATAAAAAGAAACCCAAGCATTCAAATGAAAATAAAATTATGTTAGTAAGACCCGTTTACCCCACAGAAAAATAAAAGTGGCAGCGTCAATGAACAGGATCAAATGAAGCTTCTTTGCTAAAGCCAATGGAACGGCTCAAGCCTATTTTTTCAGGTCGCTGACCGAATGTGACACAAATACAAAGGATGAGGGCTTCATCATCATCATCCTGCGGCCTTTTGTCGAGATTGAACTCACTACACTCTCCAGTATTCTACACTCCGTCATAGCCCCTAAAAGATCATCCTTATTTATCAATGTGTTCTCGTTTTATCCTATCTGGAAAGGTTAACTTGCGTGATCGATTGTCAGATGATGGGTGCCTCCAGAGTACAAATGATGACACAAGTTCATCTATCCTGTTGAGATGATCAACAACCTGCTGATTAATCAAAGAGTTTATTGGTGACATTATAGAGGTGGAGTGGTCGATATTGCAGCGGGGATTGCATGCTTAGTAAATATACAGAAATACTTTAGTTATAGGTGTAGGACAGGGACTGTTTTCACATTGAATTTAGTTGTAAATATTCATTGGGGCTAGTTCTTAAAATTTTTAAATTGTTGTTTTATTCCCCTCCCCTCACAGACGATAAATTGTACATATGGAGACAAGTTAGTATTTTCATGGAGACATCGCGGTATTACGGTGGATGTGGTGAGAAAGGTATGTAAGAATGTGTTGTTTTCCTGCAAGGAATATTGTTAGTATGTTTGGGTCAGCGTTTGTGGCTGGCTAAGTTTAAAGTTAAGACAGAAGACCGACCCTTTCCCCTTCTCCATTTCGGCCTTGTGTCACATATTCTCTTCTACGCCCTCAGTTATGAGTTAAGTAGCAGGCTAGATTGGGCTCTCTACTCTTAGTCCTGGGTATGACGATAAACTAAATAGATTAAATTCAAAACTCTGATTTTTTCAAATCGAGGTTTTGAGAAGGGTGGAACCACCTCTTAATTGCCGTTATTCCCAGGTCCACAGTTGACCCGGATTGGTACCACCAGTCAGGCTCCTAGATATGGGCAATTATTGAATCCCTAAACAAAAAATAAAACCCCTACAGAGACCAGCAATACATTTTCATAAAAAAACATACCAAAATACCTATTTATCGTACAATTACCAACATTACTTTTTATTTGTAGTTAAAGGCATGCAATTGCGTTCAAAAGATTTCGGCACTAAATAATCCATAGAGGTTGATATGCCGCTAAACAAAATCAACCAAACCAAACCAAACCAATCAAACTATTTTTTTCGGCATTAAATAATCCATAGGGTTGAAATGCCGCTAAACAAAATCAACCAAACCAAACCAATCAAAATATTTAGATTTCGGCATTAAATAATCCATAGAGGTTGATATGCCGCTTTTTAATCAACCAAACCAAACCAAACCAATCAAACTATTTTAGATTTCGGCATTAAATAATCCATAGAGGTTGATATGCCGCTAAATTCAAAATCAATAAACCAAACCAATCAAACTATTTTTAGATTTCGGCATTAAATAATCCATAAGGTTGATATGCCGAATAACAAAATCAACCAAACCAAACCAATCAAACTATTTAGATTTCGGCATTAAATAATCCATAGAGGTTGATATGCCGCTAAACAAAATCAACCAAACCAAACCAATCAAACTATTTAGATTTCGGCATTAAATAATCCATAGAGGTTGATATGCCGCTAAACAAAATCAACCAAACCAAACCAAACCAATCAAACTATTTAGATTTCGGCATTAAATAATCCATAGAGGTTGATATGCCGCTAAACAAAATCAACCAAACCAAACCAATCAAACTATTTAGATTTCGGCATTAAATAATCCATAGAGGTTGATATGCCGCTAAACAAAATCAACCAAACCAAACCAAACCAAACCAATCAAACTTTTTTAGATTTTTTTGTATGCATTAAATAATCCATAGAGGTTGATATGCCGCTAAACAAAATCAACCAAACCAAACCAATCAAACTATTTAGATTTCGGCATTAAATAATCCATAGAGGTTGATATGCCGCTAAACAAAATCAACCAAACCAAAACCAAACCAAGCAAACTATTTAGATTTCGGCATTAAATAATCCATAGAGGTTGATATGCCGCTAAACAAAAAATCAACCAAACCAAACCAAACCAATCAAACTATTTAGATTTCGGCATTAAATAATCCATAGAGGTTGATATTTCCGCTAAACAAAATCAACCAAACCAAACCAATCAAACTATTTAGATTTCGGCATTAAATAATCCATAGAGGTTGATATGCCGCTAAACAAAATCAACCAAACCAAACCAAACCAATCAAACTATTTAGATTTCGGCATTAAATAATCCATAGAGGTTGATATGCCGCTAAACAAAATCAACCAAACCAAACCAAACCAATCAAACTATTTAGATTTCGGCATTAAATAATCCATAGAGGTTGATATGCCGCTAAACAAAATCAACCAAACCAAACCAAACCAATCAAACTATTTAGATTTCGGCATTAAATAATCCATAGAGGTTGATATGCCGCTAAACAAAATCAACCAAACCAAACCAATCAAACTATTTAGATTTCGGCATTAAATAATCCATAGAGGTTGATATGCCGCTAAACAAAATCAAGCAAACTAAACCAATCAAAATATCTAGATTTCGGCATTAAATTAACCCATAGAGGTTGATATGCCGCTAAACAAAATCAACCAAACAACTAACATGAAAGAACTATTTCATGATATTAATCCTTTTATATTATACAATTTCTGAAATCAAACTGTATTCTAAAATAAAACCTCAGCAAAACTACAACTCAAAACACCACGCATCACCACCTCTAGTAATTATGTCCAAACAAACATGTATATGCATAAAAGCTGAGTATCATCTACCATGTATTCAGCTGTGAGAGCAGAATAACATTTTTTATTACTTCAAAGCTCTGATAAAAATTAAATTTCGGTATTAAATGACCCATACGGAATTGATATGCCGTTAAACAAATCAATTAGTTCTCTACACTGGTTTGACAACAAATCTAGGAGAATTAGAAATCGTAATTAAAACCCGTGGTGAGGACCAGAGGAAATCACTTCATTTTTCTCAAGTATACTCAACTGCTCTCTATTAATCACCACACAGATCTTTCCCTGACCTCCATTAGAATGTCTGACGCTCAACTTTTCGAGAGCACCTCTCTGCGGTTGTTCGGTCTCACGTTGACTGCTGACCTGAGATGGAACAAATACATTGAGTCAATTGCTTCATCCACCGCAAGGAAAGTTGGCTCTCTGTGCCATGCCAGGAAATTTTTCTCCCCGGAATCGATCCTCCAGATCTACAAATCAACAATTCGCCCTTGCATGGAGTATTGCTGCCATATATGGTCTGGAGCCCCTTCTGTTTGCCTCGGGGTTCTTGATAGGCTCCAGAGGCGGATATGCAATATAATTGGCCCTACTCTGGCATCTCGTCTACATTCACTTTCTCACAGACGCATTGTCGCCTCTCTCTGTCTGTTTTACAAATACTTTCATGGCAATTGCTCCGAGGAGCTGCATTCGCTGGTTCCCAGACTTCATGAGTTCAAACGCCTTACGAGGCTGGCATCCCGCTCTCACCCTTTCACTGTCGCAACTCCTAAATGTAGCCGTCTCTTCTACTTCAATAGCTTCATGTCTCACACCTCTCGCCTGTGGAACTCCCTTCCCTATTCCAGTTTCCCTGAGAGCTATAATATCCAGCTATTCAAATGTAATGTCAATCGACATCTCCAGTTGCCTTGATCTGTCCTCTACCCTTCTCCTCATCTTTTCCTCTATCACTCCTATCTGATCTTGCTCCAAATTTTTCTTTAACCCCATTGCGTCCTAGTGGCTTCTCGCCTTGCTTGGGGTGAAACGCTTAAAAAAAAATACTCATCGCAATATAGAGATATTAAAGCATTCCGTGAGGAGTAACGATTAGGTTCGTTCAACACCAAAGATTCCCAATGTGTGGCGCATGACCCACCGGTGGGTCATGGTAATATTTTGGTGGGGCATGCGTAAGATGTGCACCCTTCATACCAACAGAATAAAGGGGGGGGGCAATTCGAGAATGAGTTATTAACTGTGAATTGTTTTCTAGTGAGTCTGAGTGAGACTGTTAATGATAATATGTGTTAATATTTACGATGCATATAGAGTTTGCATACATACTTAAATGTATAACTGGCATACATGTAAGAATTAAATATTACAATGGGGCATTAGAATTTTAGAATTACCAAAGTGGGACATGGCCCCAAAATCGGTTGGGAACCACAGGTCTAAAGTGATGTAATCCTGACATGTACTTAAATTACATAATTAGCTTAACAGTCTAATTTTGAATAGGTAAGAATTAAATATTATAGGGGGTAACAGAATTTTAGAATTACCAAAGTGGGACATGGCCCCAAAATCGGTTGGGAACCACTGTTCTAGGCCCTTAACAAGACTGCTCCGTGTGTCCATAGCATCTGAATAAAGAGTTCGATCTTCATTGGATGACCTATAAAAAAAAAATAATAAAAAATCGTGTTACCCAACAAGATTTGACATGTTGGAATTCATCTAACCTAAAAGAACCTTGACCACTCTCCAGGGGTGGTAAACCATTAAAAATATTCTTTTTTTTATTGCTTTCTGTAGAGCTTCAAACATCTTTACTTTCGTTTATTCGATTTCTCTTTCTGGTTGACTTTTGTCGTGACAAGTCTATTTTATTACATCCACCAACCCACAAATCAAAAATAGATTAACCAAAATTTGGCTCGTAAAAGAAATCATAATAATAATAATAAAAGCCTCGTGTGCGGTTAGAAGTGTCTTTTTTTATCACCGGCTGTACCGAACGTTTATTAAATGGCCTCATTTGGGAAGTTAATGTCTTGAACTTTAAGATGATAAATATTATTTGCCTCGGACATTATATTCAAAGGGACTTCACTGATTTTGTCATTGCTCGTCATGAAACCAAATTAAAACAGCTTGCAAGGTAGGTGTTAAACCTAATTTTGCGAAACTTCAGTTTATTTATTTTTTCCTTTTCAGATTAAAACGCTTAGGCTGACATTCGGTAAACGGAAACAAAACGAGTAAACTTTTGTATGAAAATATCTTTAGTTTGATAGCCACTAAGACATTCATTGAAACTGCTTTATTTTTGAGAAATTGATCGCCGAGGTTTAACGCGAATTATAAATAATAGTGGATTTTTTTTTAATCATTTGCGCAAATATGGCTACAAAAGTGTAGCTGACTTTAAATCCCGAATATGTATGACAAAGGGAAAAAAATACTTGTAACGCGTTTCGACCTTCAAGATTTCATTGGACTAAATTTGTTATGCGCACGAACGAGGGGTACTGAGGATTTTAGAATTTTTTTTTTGTGATGGAAAGAGACTAAATTCGGCAAGATATATTAAAAATTCCAAAAATCCCCACCACTCGTCGTTTTATTTAATACTTCTAGGCCGTCAATGAATCCCTGAATAATACTGATCAAGTTTCTCAGATTTAGTTAGAATTAAAGAATCCGGGTATATTTTAAATGCCAGCAGTACTAAGTTTTGAACATTTCTCCTAATACCGAAATGCTGGTAATCTGTGACAAAAAGTGGGATCGTTTTACAACTCTTTTATATACAAAAATCTCCCCCACTCACTCAATACCCACTTGTTTGTTAATCAAATATTTATTTACTTACTGGTAGGGTTACTAACTCGGGCTCCAAGTAAGAAATAGCGTTGAACATTAAAGACCAACGTTAAATTTTCAACTGAATTTCTTCGGAAGTTCGGTCCACTTATTTCGAAAAGTAGCCCAAAATCTTACAAGAAAATAACATTCAAAATTTAGTAGCGCTCGGCTAACAAAAAATGAGCCAATTCTAACCATCCAATTGTCAAACTCTGGAATTACTTGACTTTGAAGAACCTTAATTCTTTTTAGGTTCGAACGTCAAGTGCCATTGAATTTTCGATCGGTTAACATATGTCGACTTTGTGTCGTGCGACACCCTGAATTTTTTCCTGTGAATCCTCCCCCCATATAGCACGTGTATAATACGTCTCCCAGCTTCCGAGCAATACTAGTGAGTCTACCATAGTCAAATATTTAACTCATCGTCTTTATTCTTTTTCACTATTTACATTATTCTGACTATTGTCCTCATCTTTGTAGCCATATTTATTACAACATTTCGGCCGTTATACGCTAAAGTCGTCTTCAGGTGGTTGGAATGGCACAGTGGATAAAGGCGTTAGTTAGATCCAGTGACAGGACCCAAAGTGTGAGTTCAATACCCGGTTAAAGCAGTGGAGAACATGGAGAGGGGAATTAACAGGAGATAACTGATAATTGACATCCATTAAAACATGACACGTGGAACTAGGATAGTGTACACCAGTGAGCAAAATAAAGGGTTCAGTTCGACATTGAAACCACCTGAGAGCGTGCAACAGCCGAAACATTGTAATAAATATGGCGACAAAGATGAGGACAATCAGAATAATGTAAATAGTGTACATAATACCTCATCTCAGTTCTTTTTCATATAACGCTTCTCCAAAATTGTGAGAAACATTTACAGTAAAATGGTACGAATATTTAAATACTGTACTTTCGTTTTTCGTTCAAGCCTGGTTTTCTAAACTCATTGTAAAAAAAAAAAAAAAATTCTATTTTTATTCTACTACATACGGTTTTTTTCTTATTCATAGCCAAATTTAAAACGGCTAAATTTACTCTGGGTGTTTAAAAGATGTTCAATCTGGTAACTAAGATGATATACATATTCGTGTAGCGAAATACAGAAAACCTACAAAAAAAATACAGTAACATTAAAGACTATTGTATATAAAATACGTGATTCTCCACCCATTTAACATTTTCTTGTTAATCAAATATTTATCTACAAGCCAAGTTAGGCTAGAATTCGCAAACTAAGCCTACATTTGAAAGGCCACCGCTTCTGAACCCAGAATAGTCTTCTCATTCGTAATCTCTTAGCACATTAGCGGACCTACATTTGGGACCCTGAAGCTTGAACAGATATGGGGATCCTTTCGCAACCAGCCACAACAGATTTGAAGATCCATTTGCCAAAATGAAGGTTATGACTAGATTCTGGCGAGCTCAGCGAATCCATGCAGCTTGGGGGGGTGGGGTCGGATGCTGCAAGCCTCCAAGGAAACATTGAAATTTGTCCAATTACAGGGTAATTTTAGGTCCATATGAAATGGGATTTTAAAGCAGATTCTAAGGGCAACATTAGGTACTTCAATCCATTGGCCTATGATTATATCACTAAAATGGGCTTATTTTAGTCTTGATCTTCATTAGTTTCGTAATAGATCGGCCATTGACATAGCCCAGCTTATATCAAAAGTAGCCATTAAAGTAATAGGGGCAAAGTTAAAAACTTAGTCACGTTAGCTTTCTCAAGTGGCAAAGTATGTAATGTTATTAATGTTATGTAATGTTATTAGTGTTATGTAATGTTATTAATGTTATGTTATGTAATATTATTAATGTTATGTTATTAATGTTATTAATGTTATGTTATTAATGTTATTAATGTAATGTATTGTATGTAATTAGACACAGTGGAGTAATAGATAGGGGCTCGGATTGAGGAATCGGAGAGCTGAGTTCGAATTCCAATCGTATCCATAACATTCACTTACATACCTTATACCCTTGGGGAAAGGTATGAATCGTGTTCTTCAAGCCAGCAGGATAGACCGTGTTCTATAGCCTTGGATGCCAACTGGTCTGCAGCAGAAAGAAATGGCAACCTACTGCGAGAAAAAAATCTGCCTCGTCAGTCATGTATTGAAAGATACATGATCGCCTAAGTGTTTATCACGCATGGTGCATAACTGATGTAAAACGAAATATCCTCCACTTATTGTCTACTTGTATTTTAATCAAATATTAATTTTTCTGAATGGTGCTATGTCTAGAGCAGCGTTTCTCAACTGTCGTTCCCCGGGACTCTGGTTTTCTGCAAGCGGTCGCTAGGGGTTTCGCGAGAAACAGTGATAAACAGGCTAATGCGTTTTGAGTAATCTTTGTTTAATTTTATATTCGTAGTTTTACGTAAACAATAGTTTGATAATTATTGGTTACTAGCAGTAGAGCCCGGCGTTGCCCGGGTATGTAACAGTAAGAGATAGATCAAGTATCGATCATCATGAAGACTGAAAAATAAAATTGACAAAAATTATTGTTTAAGGTTGACGGACACGCATATCTTAATTAGTTTTTTTTTTTTTTTTTTTTTTACGAATTGGTCAAACTCAAACAAAAACATTGTTTTCAATTGTTATGAGTCTACCGATTGAATAGAATTTTATTATAAACAATTGTCTTGTAAATGGAATTTTTAAAGCAATCTGAATGTAAAAATAAAGAAAAAAGTGTACAAGACAATAAGAAACACTACCTGCCAAAAAAAGTGAAGTTTTGTTAAAATCTGTTGAAAAATGTAGGAAATCCGATCCCATATAAACACACACACACACACACAGACACACACACACACACAACCTGGGTTTTATAATAAGTATAACTCGATATGAGTTGTCCCCCTTTCATTCTGGCGAGAGAATCGTGTTTTAAGTGTTTTCAAATTGATTTCGTGCAAAAACAATTGTTTTTCCAATTTTTGGCGCTGTCCGAACCACCGCAAGGTAATTTTACGTAGTCCTGTTAAGTTTTGTTGAACTCGGTTGAAAAATGTAGGAAATCCGATCCAATATATAAACGTGCACACACACACACATATACACACACACACACACACACACACACACACACACACACACACACACAATCTGCGTTTTATAATAAGTAAGATTATTATAAAGGCCTCAACCTCCCATTATTTAAAATTATAATAATCATAGCCAGGATGAGGAACGGAAAAGTGTTTCTATCAAAAGCAACTAAAAATTAAAAGAAATAATTATCAAAAATAAATAACTGTTGATACTGATACATGTAATAAAAAATCCCGATATTATTTATTATACCAGTGGAAATAACACATGATATACAAGTCAAATATTAAGAGCTGACAATAATTCATCTAATATCTTTCGACATGGTGTAATGATTAGCAAGCTTCTTTCGATAAATCAATTACTACTGAGTCGTAAGTCCGATCGTCACAGGGTGTTCCATACTTTTGGCCTTGTACCACATTTAATCAACGCCTAGAAAACCACCATATAGGGTGTCTCATATGTATACATACTAACCACCATATAGGGTGTCTCATATGTATACATACTAACCACCATATAGGGTGTCTCATATGTATACATCTCATATGTATACATACTAACCAAATATATAGGATACATACTCTCATATGTATACATACTAACCACCATATAGGGTGTCTCATATGTATACATACTAACCCTAACTCTGCAATACTCTATCGTGTCAACAATTAGAGGTTTTAAGATTATGAATTTTATTTTCGGCAAGATGAAGCACAACCACATTACCTGAATGAAATCTTGCCAAAAAGATGAACGGGGAGGCGAAGATCTGTAGAATGTCCTCTTCCTTCAGTGGACCTCAATCAATACTTTAAGACTTTTTTTCTTGTGGAGATATTTAAAATAATCTACGCTATAAATCAAAAAAAAAAAAATTCCATAGAGCAAGAATGCAGACAAATATCTATCGAAATGTTGATTGCTTCTTGTGATTCCATTGTGTCGCGTTGTCACCAATGTCTGGCACATAACGGACATCAATGACAAGATTTTAATAGCATGCATAAATGCTGTCTGCATATGCACCATTTAAATTAGAAATGTTTGGTTCTAATTGCTTGAATTATTCATTGAAAAAGCATCAGCATATAGTTTTTTTTTTTCAAACGTTTCACTTTGATGCAACATGCCAACAATTAAAGAAGATTTTTGAGATGAAGAATTTTCTCTTCAGCAATACTGACCACTAAAACGGTACCATCGTGGCTGAATGCAATCTTGCCAAACAGATGGAATGGAAGACGAGGTTCTGTAGAATATATCTACTCGTTCTTTAATTGTGAGGAAAAATTAAAAGCTAAAATCTACGCTATAAAGCCAGTAACAATGACTGAAATGAAGAATGCAGTCAGATATCTATTGAAATGTTGATTGCTTCTGGGGATTCCATTGTGTCGCGTTGTCTGGCTCATAATGGACATCAATTTAAAAACCTGCGATGACATCTTAAGGGCATGCATTTATAGTAAATACAGTTTTTATATGCATGCCCTCCCCTATATATATATATATCGTTAAAAATAGACCGTAAATGAAGAAAAAAAAATGCTCGAAACTTAAAAAATAAAGATTTATCAAAATCTATCAATAAGAGAAAAGACCATAGGTTATTTTTATGTCAAATTTTTCATTTAAAAAAAAAATTGGGTTCATAAAAAAACAAAAAAAAGATTGATTTTGAAATTCTTGGAAAAATCATTATTGTCCGGCCGGAATGAAACTTTCAGGCCTTCTTCACAAATAAATGGAATTATTTTTAAATAAGCAAGAGAGTAAAGCCACGAAACCCAACAGGTTACTGAGTGTGAAAGAATTAGAAAATGGAAACGTTATGAAGGAGTGAGAACTTCAGTACTTCGGAATACAAGAGTGGAAAGACGAAGAACCGGTGAAGGAGAATTTGGTTGATTTTAATCACACTTTCCCTTTTCCCTTTTTATTTAATATTTTTTATTTATAGACGAAGTGCTTATTCGAAAATTTATTCCTAAAATTCCGACCAGTTCAAACTCCTAATGCTTTTAATTTAATTCTGAACCAAATTTGAAATATTTTGACCGCTCCGTTTGTCCAAATGAAGGGCCCAGGAAGAAAAAAAAACATATTTTAAATCATTTCAGCAAATTTATGCCTCTGTAAAGACCAATTGAATGTTTTGTGAAAATTCTTGAAAGAAACAAAGTCTTTATATATCTTTTTTCTTTTTCCCCATATATATATATATATATCCTATATATATATATAATTAATCCCAAAACTTTCGTTGGTCTCCATTCAAACCTGCATTATATATATATATCCGGAGAGAGAGAGTATCTGTTCCAAAATTTCGGGTTTGGTCTAAATTTGTTTCAATAAAAAGTCTACTGGGCAAGCTAATTTGGGACCAGAGAAAATCTCTTTTATATCAGGGTTTATCTTATATCCGGGTTACACTGTATCAATTTTGTCTGTCGGAGTGGGTGGGGAATAAAAATAACAATTTAAAAATCTGACCTCAGTGTGTATTTAGAATATATATTTTTAGAAAAAACTAAACATTTTTTTCTTTCTCCAGAGCTATAATAAGTCCCGCCATACAATTAGTATCTGTATTGGTGTTGTCCGCTAGAACAACACCAGTTGCAAATTGTCTTTGGTGAGATTCTGAACCCGGGTCCTTGTCTTTAATCACTCTGAAAGTTTTTGTCTACATACCTAATATTTAATTAAATATGAAGGAAAATTTTACGATATTATTTGTTTTATTATTTTTTATCTCCTTTTGATAATCCAAGCTAAAATATAAGATAAACTTCCGCTTTTCAAGTGTTTTTTTCAGTAAATTATATATATATATATATATATCGATATATATATTTATATATATATATATATATTTATATATAATAATAATCAAATCGTTTCGTTTCCGGAGGTAAATAATCTCTTTGAAAATCCTTTTTCTAGGCGGGTTATTAAAAAATCGAGAGACATTTTTTCACCGAACCTCTCACTCTTTTGAATTTACTTTAAAGAAAATAACGGCCTTATGCCACAACCTATCTTCGTTTCCAAGATAAATTTTTAAGCACTTTTTGCAAACCGATTCTTAAATTGAATTAAAAATTGTTCTAGACAGTCTTACCTGTTTTCATTAAGATTTATTTACAAGAAACAAATCGAAGGTTCATCATTCAAGTAAATCCTTTTTATTTTTTAATTTTATGATTTTGATGACATTAATTGATCAAAAGAAAAACAAGTTCAAAAGCTGGCATTAACAGGGTCTGCGAGGACAAGGTATTCGCAAAAATAACGTAATTTTTTTTCCTGTTTCATATTGGTAAAATTGAAGTAATGTTATATTTTATTTTTCTAATCTAAATATGGAAATAGTGTTTAAATTTAAATAAACGTCACTCACTTCGAAAACACGATGTAAATCAAACAAAATGTTCATTTTTTTTTTTCAAATAAATAATTGTTTTTTAAACATACAAAAGAACTAATTAATTTTACACAAAATAACAACAGAAATATTTATAACGGTGAGAACTCAAATAATACCCATCGAAATAAAGTTCCGGTATAAATTGTTTATAATATGTGTGTGAAATTTCTGATTGTCAAATGAAGATTTTTTTTCGGTGGTATATTTTTTGTGCAAGATTTGAGAAATACTTTTTTTTTTTCCCAGTGAAAATTAAGTGTAAATTCTATGAGTAAAAAAGGAATCGATTTTTCAATCATTTTGTTAGAAATTAAAAAGACTCGGTACATATTGTATTATATTTAAAAAACAATTTTTTTTTTTTTTTTTTTTTTTCTTTATAAAGTGAATATTTTTACATGGTTCATAATTCCGATTTAATTTTTCTTTGATTTGAAAACTAGGCAGTTGTTGCACTTGGAAATATATTTTATTAAATGACATTTACACCTTTCTTTTCCCAAAAGGGTGCGGAAGTTTTGACAGCGTTAAATCTTTCACTGATCACCGGAACTTAATTCCAAGCTCCAATTTTGAACCTAAACTTAATCTCTAAACTCGTTTCCTCAAAAACAAAACCAAAAAAACCCCAAAAAACTAACGATTTTGAAAAATATTTTGTCATTATTTCTCATGTCAAACCCCAACTTTAATATAGACTACAATCCCACGGTTCCAAAATCAACCTTCCCTATTCTAACATACGTGCGTAAGTGGTTGGGGCATCTCCTTTAGAGTTTTTGCTCGTGGGACTGTTAGTGCCTTAAACTACTAGGACTTTTGGACTGAGGTCATGCATTAATTTTATTTCCCAAGTCACTAATTTTAAAACTTAAAATAATTTTGATAACTTAACAATGTTCAGTTTTTTTTTAAAATTCTTCGCTAAAAATGAAACGCTGAGAGTAGATGACGAAAAAAAGTCTGTCGCTGGTCAAAAATTAACATTAACTTACCATAGAATAGTGATGTTTTTGTAAGTTTTTTTTTTTTTTTTCTGTAAAGAAAGTGTCACAAGGCCAAAAAGGGGAATGGGAAAGGCTGGTATTCATTTGTTTTTATAATTAAACTTAGCGAGTCGCAATCACTGACTGAAACATAGAACAATAATCATTACATCAAAACAGCCACCATAATACCTTAGTCTCCAGGAAGTCATAAGTAATCCCCTTATGTACAATTTTGTCTGTCTGAGTGGGCGGGGAATAAAAATAACAATTTAAAAATGTGTATTTAGAATATATAATGTACCTTTTTTACAAGAAACTAAACAAAATAGTGTTTATAATACCCTCCACCACCACTACTACACAATCTTTAATTAGTGACAGAAACATCAGTTAAAAAGACGGATGTGGGACAAAGTAATTTAAACAATCATTCGACCAAACCACTCACTTAAACAGTCATTTAAACACAACAAATGTGAAATGTACGCTCGGGAAAAAAAAAATGAATCTCACCAAAGAACTGACATTTTTTGGTCACCTAACAGAGGAGAGCATGGGTAATTAAACTCAAAGACTACCAGACTAGGACAGAAATAAATAAGGACGGGCAATCATGAGTTTTGGGGTTTGTTTTGTTTTTTATAACTATGTTCCGACTTAGGGTTTTAAAATTATTCAGGGACTAACAGCATTACTATTTTATAAAAAACGAAAGTTCAATATAACCTGTTCTACAAAATATTTTACTAACAGCATGGCCCATCTTTCCTGTTCAAAAAGACCGAATCGTAACGATGGGCAGCAATCGCTATCACTTCTGACTGAAAATATTTTTGCCCTTCCTTTGTTTAAACATATTGTTTCCCTTTTCGTGCTGAATGTTGCTTCATGCCTTACTTTTATGCCTATCTCACAATTTGAATTTTTTTGTCGTAGCTCTATTTCCATAACTCTATTACGAAAAAAGAACTAAAAAAAATGAACACAAAACGATCAGCTTTAAAAATCACTCGTTTGGAAAACTGAATGAAAAAATTTATGTTAACAATAAATACTTTTTCACATCCTGACGACCATAAATCAGAATCAACGTTGATTTAATTTGATGAGCCAATTGGAAAAAATGTGAATAACAGCAGATTTAAATTTTTCCCACTTCGACGAATGCAGCTATAGTTTTTTTTTTTTGCATGCTAAACATTCGTTGTCAGTCATCTGTGGGCTTACGCCATTAAATTGAATTTTCCTGCCTTTCGTGGCAGGGTTAGATTTTTTTTTAATTAATGAAAACGGCCGAAAACTACATTAAAACTGCTTTAACCATTTAAAAAAACGATTATTTCAAACGATTTTTTATAGTTTATTCACGAAATGATTAAAGTTTACTTTTTTTAATGGTACCAATTTTTCTGCATTTATATTTTTGCAAATCCGTCGAAAATTCAGTTTTCATTCATTACACACACACACACACATATTTGTTACATCCTGCCTTTTTTAGATTCGATACAGTCCTATATAGTGTATATCATTTATTATATATTAAAATTGAAACAGTGCATCTTTGCATTATAGTATTTCTTGTCCTATTTTATCTGTCATTTTTTCGTTTGGTTAGTAGTTGTTGGTGATTGTGTTTAACCCCTCATTTTAGGAGAACCCGCTACTGGTGTCAATAAGATATTTTTGAATACCATTCATATGAAAACAACCACATTAATCATTTAATCATTTCAATTGTATCATCTAGAACAAGGTTCGGCAACCTATGGCCCGCGGGACAGATCCGGCCCGCGAAGGCATTTTTTGACCGGCCCGCGAGCCTGATTACCAATGACCTATTTTTAACATGATTACGACCTTCAAATGATGAAATTTGTCATTTTTAATGTCTACACATCTCAGTGCACTAAAAATATTAGACTATCTGCCAGTTATCTTTAATGACTCTTATTTTACCAAGTTGCGTTGCCTACGTTTAATGTCAAATAATGGATACATATTTGTTATGACGCTTGGCTACATTAAAAGATAACAGAAGCGAAAGGAACGATAAAGTGAAAGAGGCCAGGGAGGGACTGACATGCGAGGTAGCAGAAATCTAAAGACAGTTAAACATACGCGCATTATACATACATGCCTCATGAATGTGTGGATGATACCGCATGTGTACGTACGTAAGTGTATATGTTTGCAACTATTTGTACTCGTATGTATGGGTATATGCTTCTTTTGTTTTTGTTTAATGTGTGTGGTTCGTTTGTGGAACAATTTTCAATAACAGTTTCAAACCTACACGTCATAATTTCATCCATTTCACTTCGGTTGATTTTTTTCACTTTGAAGTATTTTGACGTTCCTTGAGGAAAAGTAATTTTTGTTAGGTGTTTTTTAATTTTAGATTTTCTTTTCTTTTTCTGATTTCTCAATGTTTATTTTCATTATGGTTTTAAATATTTAGGTTGACAGGGGTCTGCATATGTAATTTTCCTTAATTTTTCATTAATGGCCTTAGTCCGGCCCGCGACCCGTCATTATAACACGATCCGGCCCGCGGGGTCAAATGAGTTGCTGACCCCTGATCTAGAACCAGGGGTCGACAACATTTTGCTAACTACGTGCCGACTTAGGATTTTTAAAATCATTCAGTACATATAAAAAACAGCTGAATATCTGCTTTGCGTTGTAGTAGTTATTGGCCCGGACTTCGTGATGCCATTTGCGGCTGTCTTTAACCTTATTTATCATTACCATTACAACTGAGAAATTCTACCTTGAGTGGCTCACTAGAATTAAACTTTTTTTTGTTACTGCACGAGACAAAAAAAAAATGCAATACTTGTCCATCCAATGTATGTTTTCTATTCTTGATTTTGGCATATTTCAGAATTTAAAATATTTTAATTACGTACAAAAAAAAATAAATTAAAACAAATATTTTACTAATATACATTGATTCAATCAAAGCAGATATCTCAGATTTTCGGCCGCTATACTGATCGGTCTGCTTTCTGACTCAATTTGAAAAATGAGATATTATTGATCATTGATTCAGACATTTTGCACAACAGTTCGACCGATCTATTTTCTGACCTTCGGTAGAAGGTGTGTTACGGCTATATTACGTTGAAACACCTGTTCCCGTACGATACCGAAGGTAAGCTTAGTCAATGTTTAGATAGGTTACCGCTTGGTAATACCAAGTGCGGTAAGCTTCGATGTGTGGGTGGCATAATGGATAATGGCTCGAAATTATTAATCGGAGAGTCGAGTTTCAATCCCAGTTGTGTCCGTTATATTCACTTACGTGCAAGTAACCCGAGGAAAGGCATGAATCCATCTCCCGCAGCTATGGGTTAAATAGTAATACATTTATCACTAAATTAACAGAAGGCTTAAGAGTGATTGGTTATCTATTCGCCTTATCCTTATAAGCTTCACATCCCATCACCTTCGCTTCCGTTTATATCTTAGATCTTATTTATAATTGTCCTTCCATCTTGACCCCACAATAAGATATTTTGTGACACCCCACTTTACGCTTGGCGACAACCACCAAATATACAATCACTCCTTGTATCATCTAGAACCAGGAGTCGGCAACCTTTTGCTAACTACGTGTCGACTTAGGATTTTTAAAATCATTCAGTGTGCCAACAGCATACGTATTTTTATACGAGTCATGGTCAATATACTTGTTCTGCAATATATTTCATATAGTAATATCAGGTCATCCCATATGTTCTGTCCGAATTTTAATTTTTTTGTTAAAATGAACGAAATTTAAAGAGTATTTTATAATGTCTAATGGAGCTGGACATTATTTTTATGTTTAGATGCATTTAAACTGATCAAATTTTATTTCAGAGAACAATAAAATTAAATTTTGTTTGATTAAAACCCTGCTAACATGGAAGTACCCAAGAATCATTTGAGGCACATAATGCTTTATGAGTTCAAGAAAGGAAACTCAGCAGCCGAAGCGGCTAGAAACATTCACTCAGTTTATGGAGAGGAATGTGTGAATGAAAGAACTTGCAGAAGATGGTTTGCAAAATTCAGAGGTGGAGATTTCACCCTTGAAGATCGAACCGGACGTCCAGTTGAGTTTGATGAAAAGCTTCTTGAAGAAGCCCTTGAAGAAAATCCTGCTTTATCAGTTGAGGAATTGGCAGTGGCTCTCAAATCAAACCATACAACTGTTCATCGTCATCTTCAACAACTTGGAAAATGGGTGCCTTATGAATTGTCTGAAAACAACCTCAAATCCCAAGTTGACATCTGCTCTTCTCTCCATTCTCGCCAATTTTTTTCATCTTTTTTGGATAGACTTGTGACTGGCGACGAAAAATGGATCTTTTATCGAAATATTAAGCGTCGTAGACAGTGGCTTGGTAAAGGGGAAGGACCCCAGCCACATTCGAGAAGGGAACTTCATGGACAAAAGGTTCTTCTTTCAATCTGGTAGGATCGCCAAGGAATAATCCACTTTGAATTCTTACCACCTAATGCAACAATTAATGCTCAAACATACTGTCAGCAATTAGAGCGTTTGACCCAAGTTTTGATGAAAAAAAGACCTGCTCTAGTGAATCGAAAAGAGGTGATGTTTCATCAGGACAATGCGCGACCCCACACAGCAAGAGTCACGTCACAAAAGATCGAAGAACTTGGTTGGGAGAAAATTCCTCATCCACCTTATTCTCCCGATCTTGCTCCTTCAGACTACCATTTGTTTCGTAGCTTACAGAATCATTTAGAAGAAACAGCTTTTGTAACACAGGAAGAGGTTAAAACTGACATTTGTGAGTTCTTCGAATCAAAGCCAAAAGAATTTCACAGTAATGGAATTAGTAAGCTTGTTAATAGACAGAAGGAAGTCATAGATAATCAGGGAAAATGCATTGTTGATTGAATCTGTAATTAAATGTAACATTTGGTCACTTGTTTTCTTTATTCAAAATTCGGACAGAACTTATAGGATGACCTGATATATAGTATATATGTTTTAGTATCAATTAAAATTGAAACAGCTATATATCATCTTTGCGTTGTAGTAGTTATTAGTTCGGAATTCGTGATGTCATTTGCGGCTGCGTGCCATTAGATATTGCTTGGTGCGACACGCGTGCCGTAGGTTGCCGATCTCTGCTCTAGCTAATTTAACTTGTCTGAAGCAACTGAAACAAAAACACGCCTAAACTACTATATTTTGGGCGGAGTTGCTAATGTTCAACTCGTATAACTAATATCCTGATGCCAAATCGGCATCAAGACGCCACTTGAGTTCCTTTTCTTCGAGAGATACGCGCAAGACTCCTCCACCTTTTGGAGGGGGAGTCGCTTTCCCTGCCTAATCTTGACACAGTTGGTGCATAAAGTAAAAGATCAGTTGGGAGGAGGTGAACTACTCGCCCCCCCCTAGATTTCCTTCTGTTGCGTCGTCTATATCACGAACCGCATAACATTTAGCAAACAGTGTTCAGCTTTATTCAACCGCGGTACCATATTGTTACAAACAGAACTGGCCTCGAGGACGAAGAACTTTCCACGCATCATGCGAACCATGTCTTCCATAAACTTACTACAACGGGACTACGATCCTGCAGTGAAATGTGTTCCAAGATTTCCACCGACTTATTGCAGCGAACGCAGTTTGGAGATTTTTTTTTTTCTCTAACCCCACTGAACAGTCACTTACCGGTCCAACCAGGCGAGGAATGTCTCATCATAAGTGAGGCATTTCAATCCTGGCATCCAAAGTCATATGGCGCGAGCCTCTTGATTCGTCAGACCGAGGCTCGTCTATCAGACCATCTTGACTGGACTCCTAACACGTAATTTAATGCCTTACGAGACAACGCTTTGAAGTTGGAGAGGCCATCTATCGCCCGTAAGAGGAGCACTCGTCTCAAGGTAAACGGTAAGGGGTACCTCCTCGCATGAGTGCTCACTTCTTGGAGACGGAAGTTCTTGCGCATGTCTTCCTTCAGGCATTCTGCCATGCCATTCAATTACAGACAAATTCGATCTTGGAACGCTAATGTTAAATAAACGTTAGACATCACCAGACCCCCCGCCTTCAGAAGGGTGGAGATAACAGATCTCCCGATATATATTGGGAGACTTGCCTCTCCACAAGAACAAGACCTTTACCAAAGCCATTAGTGGGGTATACAGGAGTGGAAGCACAGAGCAACTCTCCAGATGCATATTGGTTACCAAACACAAATAGTCTCAGATGGATGAAGAGTGCAGTTTCAATATTGCCAGGTATTTTAATATATTGCAATCCTGAGAAGAAATGGTGCGATAAAGGAAAAAGAGATAGTCTTATAAGGGAAGTTGAAAGCACATGGAATTTGTCAGGGGGACCTCTAGTGACAATTTCTTTGCCATAGAAAGATTATCCTGGATGTAAATACCAAGTCCATGCATATGAATGCTAGAATTTTTTCGATAGAGATAGTCGTGAACAAAGGATTCACTGGTAGCAATGGAAGAACTTTAAGTTGGTTTCACAAAGTGCAAATATATCTGGCGATTTTTCCAAGAGAAAAACTTCTACATTTCAGAAGTTGGAATGGATACCAAGAACATTGGAGAAGGAAAGTTTGAAGGGGCGTAGGTGATTGTTTTGTTATATATATATAATGCGTGCTGAGAGTCAATGGGATATCGAGAGAAAAGACATTTAAGGCAATCTTTGCAATAAAGTGTTCTCTATTGAAAATAGAGCATTAATAGCATTAATGAGTAAAAGTTTGTTACTTAGGTGATTGACATTACATTCAGCGTCCCGACTCCAGATTGAGTTTACCCCCTGTAGAGTTGACGGGCAGATCCGCCTACGACACTCTATAGTCAGGATGCTGAAGATAACATCAATCGTCGAAGTCACAAACTTTCATTCATATTGTTGTGCAGTTATTTCGCAGTGGAGGCTTGTATTTGTACTAAAATCGGTCCTAAATAGTTCGACATACAAAATGTTAGGAACTTGATATAATAGGTATTACGCAGAGTAATCTTGTGGTTGCTGACTACTTTCGTATTCGACTGTCGACTACTGTCGTCCGACATCGACGCTATTTAGTAACTGCCCCACGCAGTCACATGTGGCACAAGGCCGAATTTAATGTGGGGTTCCCCGTAGACCCCGCATAAACGGGATCGGGTCTGTCTACCTCCCCGGACGAAACTCTGCCCTTCGGCATAACCTCGTCCAGGTTCCTCTCTGCCCGAAGGCAGAGAGTTCGACTGTCGTTCGACATCGACTAATATTTAATCACCCCCCTCCAGGGTATCATGTGGCACAAGGCCGGTTTAACGGCCAAAAACCGACCCTGAACCCATATAAACGGGTTCAGGGTCGGTTTACCTCCCCGAACGAGACTCTGCTCTTCGGCATAGCCTCGTTCGGGTTCCTCCCCGCCCGAAGGTAGAGTTCAACCGTTCAGTCGGTCGTCCGACATCGACTGACCCTAGTTTCTCTTACTACTCCTACTTATATTAGGTGGGAGAGTCTATTAACTATAGAATAGGTGTGTTTCACCATAACACATATATAGTTGACATTGAAGTTGAGGCGTCAGTCTTTCATGCTAAAAATCTGACGATTACATTTCGCATGAAACACTGTCGAGGCGTTGACTTCAGTATCTACTTTAATATTTACATACGCTTTGTTCTTGATATTGAGTCTTAGCCGGGGTGGGGGTTATATTATCAAGGAGCTGGCCTCGGGCATCACGGAACTTATGTCCGTTATATATATATATATATATATATATATATATATATATATATATATAACATAACATGGATTTATTTATCTCTTAATTTCTTTCATTCATTTGTAAAGTTTAATCCCATCGATCGAATATTCGGTAAGTTTGGCATCTTAATTCTGTTAATCATTAACTTTCAGGCAACCAACTTTTTTCTTCTATCCTCGTGTATGTGAATAAACGAAATGCAACTCTTTCTGGGGGTGAACGGTAGCACAATGGTTATCAGTAGAGAAAGCAGAATCCCGGAAATGAGTTCGGATTTACGTAGAAGCAGGTTAGGTTCCTTTTTTTTCTCTTTTACTTCGCAATACTTCCTTTGGATCAAGTGCATTAACCCAGTTCTCCGTCTGCTCCATTCTACTGCTAAATATCTAACCAGTCAGTAAGAACGAATTGATAGGAGTCAATTTGCTTGCAGTCAGGTACTTGGAATATAAGATAAGATTTTATTTTACAGGCGCCGATCTGTTCTTATTAAAAAGGAAAAGAAGATCGCTAACGATAAACATATGACGGCATAAACAATAATTACTTATTCTTGAGAAATGTCTGAGAAATGTTTTCTGACTGACCCACTTCCTGAAACGCCGAGAAAATGGCCGAATATAAGAATTTGGGTGAGGTAGGAGAGGCTTTCTTGGCTAAGGCCTAAACTTTTCAGCACCACTGTGTGCCTGTTTCCATGTTTATTATATAACATGGGCACATACACACTCTATCTATATCTCTCTATCTCTCTCTCTCTCTCTCTCTCTCTATATATATATATATATATATATATATATATATATATATATATAATCTCTATCTATATCTCTCTCTCTCTCTCTCTCTATCTCTCTCTCTCTCTCTCTCTCTCTATAATCTAAAAATGTCATCCACGTACAAGCCTGTTTTGCTGTATCATAGCTCATTAGTGTGGCTAGACGTCCGATTGCTTCAAGCCGGGATCAAGACTCGACCAATTTCTTATCAGTCAGTCACTCTACCCCTAAGCAATGGCGCACGGCAGAGATAGGGAGATTTTTAACGCATTATATACGGGATGTATACAAACGCCAGTAGCGCTCAATTCGTAATTGAAGAGCGATGCGTTAATAGCAGCAGCAGGCTTGCATGTGGCTGACATTTTATTTATATATATATATATATATATATATATATATTAATAATAGAATTGACTGAGGAATCGGAGAGCCGAGTTTGAATTCCAGTCAAATTGGTTACATTCACTTACGTATAAATAGCACCCCCCCACCGCACGAATCTATGGGTCAATAGACAAACTGGGTGCCAGCCGGTTTAGAAGGAAAAAAAACTGAATTCAAAACATAAATAGCATCCCTAACCCACTATTGACCAAGTGTATTGTGTATGGCATTCCCGCCCCCAACTTAAAACCCGGTCAGGCGGATCTGGATCTAATTTAATCGTCTTTCATCCTTTTCTTACAAAGTTCAGGAAGTTGTGGAGAAGGCCACAGCACATAGAACTTAATGACAAAACGAAAAAAAGGCTTTACGTCATGAGTTTGATCAATAGTAGACTTCTTCAGACTAGTAAGGGTTAGTCAACAGAAACAGCCTTCTTTAATAGTAGATAAAAAAAATGTAACAAACGCCAGAAAAAAAAACTATTAAGTGAAGTTTTAAATATTGGGTTTTCCGTTGCGTAACCAACCCAACTTCATTCAGCTTTCTGTCGATTTCTTTATTTTTAACACCATTCTTTACTTTATCTTTTTTAATTTTGTCATTAACACATTAACTGCCAGAGGTGAATTACGAAATCCAGAAATCACAGAGATTGAGTCTGACATACGTTTTCATGCTGTAAAGGTTTGAATGTAGCTGCACCTGAGCATTTGCCACGGAAATTGCAAAATAGTAGTAGGCTTATGACGTTTCGTTTGTTGAGATGAATGTGTCGGAGTTAACTCCTCCTTCAGTCCGTTAACCCTCTCACCAGAGGTCTCTCTTCCCTGGCTATAAATAGCCGCTGACCCTTCGCCTCTATCCCTTTTTCCTTCAGGCCTGTGCACCGACACCTTGAGGTAAATCGCTCTTTTTCCTTCAGGATTTCAGCTATCAACCTCGAAATGTAGGCGCTAACAAGGGATAGCGTGGAAACACGCTAAGCACAACACACACACACGCACGCACATACAGAATATTCACACACGCACGCACATACAGAATATTCACACACGCACGCACATACAGAATATTCACACACGCACGCACATACAGAATATTCACACACACTTCGTTCTTTGTACTGTTCCCATGTATTGTAACTTGTTATTAATATATATTTGTATATACATATATTATCGGTCTTGTGTTTTGTTTGCTTCCTTTGCCTTCTTCTTTGGACTTAATCAAAGTCCAACCTTTTTATGTTGTTGGGCCCGGCGAGCAGAAGAATCTGAACCTTACATGCGTTTCTTCTACATCTGACTTCTATCAACAACATAACAGCCACGGCCCCTCTACAAATGGGTGTGGTAACAAATTAGTTCGAAAGAAAATATTAGGAATAGAACTATATACCGTTTACTGTTGCAAATTTAGATGTTTCACGGTTTGATTTTCAAACACTCAGTAAAAAAAATACATATTGAGAATAATTTTTTTTATTTTTTAATCAGTTCATCCCAAGCAAGGCGATAATGCCACTAAGACGCAAGGGGCTATTGGGAGTAAAAGAGAATGAAGAAACTGGAGAAGGAACCGGAAACCCAATCCTAAACAGGAAACCAGGGATAAACTACTACTCCTGTTCAAAAGACTGGGGAGGAGTTTGAAACGGACGATTTATTTTCACGAAAAATTTTGTGCAAAGTTTTTTTTTTTTTTTTCTTCTCCGGTTTAAACAGCAGGCAATAAAAAATAAGAATTAATTTAACTAATGTATTTTATCCAAACATTAAAATTTAAACGTTCGATTGATTCGTTTTCGAAATCTTATAAAGCTTTTGCAGATTATTTAAAGCCAAAAAATATTTTTAGATTGTAAATTTGTTTATTTTGAGATATTAATGGTCTAGTCTTACTATTTCCCCCATAGTCTGGGGGACTAGAGGTGGATTCTTACTCTTTCCCAAGGGTATTTGCGCGCAGGTGACTATAACGAAACGAACGGGAATTGGAACTCTAATCTTCGATTAACAATTCAGATTCATTATCTGTTACACCGCCCACACATCCAAGCTTAAACCACCTGTTATTGCCAAACCGTCACCCATCGACGTACTGACCATGGTAGACGTTGCTTAACTTCGGTGATCATACAGTGACCGTGATGTCGCCGTAAGCCTCTAATAAATAAACGGGCATTAGACTTGTGTCCGTTATACTCCTGAGTACCATTGTAGATTTAATAAACATTTCTTTTTGCCTTTAAATTAAAAAAAGAAAGAAGGCCAAAAAAGCGGCCGAAAAGTTATGATAGCAACAAAGATATGGAAGTTAATTTGAAAAATTTGAAAGAATTAATCCATAAAAATCTCGTCTGTGAAGTCGGTGCTGATATATTAAAAATGAGTGTGAAATTCAAAGTCCAGATCGACATTGTCTTGGAGTTAAATGTCCATGATTGCACGAGTGTCTCTATTGCCGAATATGCGTTGGGATCACAGGTAAACTCTTGTTTTCATTGTGATTTAAGAGAAAATATATAAAAACAGTAAACAAAAGCGGCGAATACCACTGGCTCATTCAGCTCTCTGTTTCCGGGAAGATATTAACTTCACTTATCAGTCAAAAAACAGTATTTGACCCAGACAGTGTGCGCACGCGCGCGTAATGTGTGTGTTCTCAACTTTGCCCATTTCCCGAAATTTGAACAAATATAAAAATATTTGGTTGTTGGGAAGGAACCACATCCTGGTCAGTCACATTTCAACGCCCCCCCACCCCCAGTGTGTGTCTGTACTTTCAAGTAATTTAATTTGGCAAAAAGACTATATTGAATTTTTTGTCTTTTTTTTTATTTATACATTCTATTTTGTTTGTTGCACGTGGATACGTTCCAGAGACTACCAAAATATATATATATATATATATATATATATATATATATATATATATATATATATATATATATATTACATATATATAATCTCGGTGTCATTACTAGACTTTCTGTTTTTCAGTGGCGCAACATCACTCTCGTCACTGGAAATATTTAATGACGATATATCTTCATGTGTATCTTGAATAAAATTAACAACTTGTGTTTCTTTTGTTTCACCGGTTTTTGAATACGAATTCGTTTATCAGACGCTGTGATTTTGTTTTTGTCAGTTCTTTGTGATTCTTCATAATATGCCATAATTATTTTCAAATCACGTTGTTATTGCACAGTTCGTTGTTATGAATTATAAGAAAAGGATTTCCAAGTTTATTGGCTATTTTAGAGGCTTTCTTGATGCTAAGGACTGCTGTCACGCGCCGTCTGATGGAGCGATTACACGCAGCCAGAGGCATGTACAGTGCATAGGTCCCGCCGACACCGGAGAGTGGGGAATTAGTATACGGAAAATTGGATTCTATTTTACTTAGCTAAATTGTTACTTAATCATGTTACGTAGAGTTTCGACATTTTGTAAATTATAATTGATTGGTGAATCGTTTACTTGCCACTTGCAATAAATTTGGTGGTCAAACAAGCAGAGATGTTCAAAAAAAAAATTGCCAAAAAGTAATCGGTTCTTTTTTTTTTTGTTGAACCGTATCATCTCAAAACCGTGCCAAAAAAAATTGTGTAAATCCTCTGCGTTATACAGATTAATGCCCCGTTATTCCTGTTGTTCATGATGACGGTCTTCTTTGAGTATAGAATCCAGAGGTTAGCAGTGAATATTTCGAAGACAGTAGGGAACCGTAGTTCAGGTTAGCAGTGGATATCCCGGTAAAGTAGCAGAGCGTAGTTCTTCCTTCTGTTCCTCTTCGCCTGACAAGCTGGCACTGGACATTCGGATAGAGTAAACAAAATGGCCGCCTTTATACACGACGGATTGAATATTCTACGTCTTCTGATTGGTTAACTTTCTATTGGTGGACTATAAAGTGAGTCAAGTCATTTGGGCTAGCTCACTAGTACACACATATACACACAAAAAAACTGCAACAATTCATTCGTTTATTCTAACATGTAATTTGCTGAAAACATCGCATTTAAATGTTTTGGGTGTTCCCCGATCACTATAATCGTAACCTCTTCAAGTATCTCCCGCATAAGATTATTGTGTAACCCTCTGTCTCGAGTGGCTCTCGGGCCTTGTACTGGGTGAACACAACTATTACAATAAAGTCACCTTTAAAAAAAATAAATGAAAAAGCTAATTATAAACCCTCCGTCGGAGAAGCGACATTATTTAATTAGAGCACTCTCTCTATATAATACTGAAAGCAGGCTCCAAATAAGTTTATCAATACATAGTTGAGTTCATTTGCCTTCAAGTCGGATGCTAGTTTTAAACCTTTTGCTATGAATTCTCGGTGGGGTGGTGTTCAACGTTTTAGGCTGACTACAGCCTGACCTCCGTGGTGTCATCTTTAATACAGACTCTGATTTGCTTGGTGTTGTGAGTCGTTATGGTGACAAATTTAGAAACCGGTATATTTGCCCGGCTTCACCAACAAGGCTGGATGTAACACAAGGTCGTTTTAACGTGGGATAACACCATACACATACTTATGCATGTGGGCCAAGGACAAAAATTGACTTTTGCCCAACTCCCGCGAGCACTGTCACGCTGTCATCGGTATTACGTCGACCGAACCTCTTTAGTGTTATGAGGAAAGTGCTGCCGCTCGGTTGGAATCTCCAGGGCTGAGAAACATCTGCCATCTAAAATGAGAAACATCGCTCCACTTAGAGCGTATGGGCGTTAACCACGCTTCAATAAGTCCTCATTGGCAAAACTCCTGTACCAAATAGGTAGGTATTTACTTAAGCTTTTGCAGAGACTGGATGCGACACAAGGTCAGTTGTTTAATGTAGGATAACCGTAGGGCGTACACTTCAGTCACTGGTTAAAATAATGGTCAGTTTTTTACCCGGACCCGCTCGCGCGGGATCGGGCACAAAACTAGTCTTAGTTTGTTATTTTGTCGACAGATGCCAGGTAAGTAGATTATTTACTTGACCCCCACGCCACTGAGTCAGGTTGTGATACCAGGTCATTTTTTAACGTGGGGACCCGAGTGTTTTCACTCGGGCCGCTGGTCTTAGCTTTCCCAAGCTGGTCTAAACTAGTCATAGCTGGTCTTGGCTTGTCATAGCTGGTCAGAACCGCTCCAAGCTCGTCGTAGCCGTGATACCACTAGCACAGGGATGGATCCCTGTGTCAGGTAAGGAGATTTACTTGACCCTCCCACTGAGTCAGGTTGTGACATAAGGTCAGTTTTAACGTGGGGACCCGAGTGTTTTCACTCAGGCTGCTGGTTCAAACTGATCTTAACTGGTCAGAGCCGGTCCAAGCTAGTCGTAGCCGTGATACCACCAGCACAAGGACGGATCCCTGTGCCAGGTAAGTATGATAGTACTAAGTTCACATTATTCCACCTTATATCCGATTATTATGTGACCTTTTTGACCATTTGTTTTAATTTGTTGGCGTCAGTTAATTTATGGAGATGACTATATTAAAACATTTTTCTATTTTAATTGTTTATTTTAACATGAATGATTGAGACTGTTATATACAGGGAAGGCTCGTACTAATCACACATAAAAATGTTTTTGCTAATGGATTACGAAATCTGAAAGTGCCCAGCAAACGTTCGATAATCTCGGTTAGTTATCTACGTAAACTAGTATAAAAAATGGTTCGAAGCGATAGATCTTTGTGCCGTGTCCATTCAGAACGTAGTCGATCATAGCTCTCCACTATTTCTTGTCCTTAGTAGCGCTTAATTCATTGTCTTTATTTCTCCTAAACCTTGCTCTACAATCCATTCACTCAATCTCACTAAGTATGTTATGCATTGTATTAATGTCTCTGTCTCTCTCTCTCTCTGGCCTGTGAATATCAGATTTTCCAAGCCCACTTTCCTCATTATGTACCCTAGAAATTTCAGCTGTCTTTTCCTGATGTTAAATGTTTGCTTTTTGTTCCCATTTTTCTGTAAAACTTTGTTGTTGCTCACATATTCGGTCCATAGTATCCTCATCCTCCTCCTGTAGAATCACATTTCTGTTGCTTAAAATTTCTTCATCTGGGATGAGATTGTCCAGCATTCAATGCCGTATAGGAGAACAGATATCACATAACAGTTCAGTACACATTTCTTTGTTTCTAAGGAAAAACTTTCACTGCAAAACTATACATCTCGTTTCAGCGTTATATATATATATATATATATATATATATATTAGCAATGTTAATGTAATTAATGACGAAATCATTTCGTTAACAAGACTTAATGAGACATTAACTTACTATCAATTCCTTGGATAATACGATCCTTATATTGGAGTTAGTGTCAGATAGAATTGACCAGCCAAGTACTTTCGACAGTTTCAAATTGTCATCTTCGGGGCGCAATTTTTCCGCATACAGGCAAAACATTAAGACGAAATATGTGTAGTGTAGATTGAAAGATTTTTTTAAAAAATAAGCTATCTATTGACAGTTGAGGACCGTGTTATTCAAGAAATTGATAAATTAATGCCTCATTAATTTTGGTAGCGAAATGATTTTTGCCATTAACATTAATTAATTCTTTGCACAAATTACTTCTTTATGATATAATATATAAGCTGCACTTATATATAAATAATCAATTGCAGAGGGACTCGCACATCCCGACAGCAAGACTTTTTTTTTAATATATTTGTTGATAAAACTAGATGAGAATATACGCATGCAGGCATGCACGTATTGCATTTTTTTTCTTCGATAAGACGTGTGGAGGCTGCAAAAATCCTGATAACAAATAACACTTAAAACCTCTCTGCGTGATAAGTGTGTGTGTGTGTGTGTGTGTGATTGTCAGATTTGACTGCCTTGTAAACTTCAATGCTCTTAAATTTTGCTTTTTCTATGCGAGCGTTTTTCTGGTCTACTCGTGAAAATATGTTGGGTTAACTTGCTGTCCGAATCAGTTCAGAATTTAGATATTAGGTTTTAAATGTTTCATTAATTAATATAGACATATTATGTCTATTTTTTTATAATAACCCTTTCTAGTTCTCTAATCAGTTTCTTCCTGTTAAAATGAAACACGAGAAAGGCGCCGTAGTTTTTTTTCTTACCTTAGTACTTTCGATCTCCTCCTCAGGGATAAATTACAAAGACAAACTTATTGTAAATGTGATCGTTGTGATGGCGATTTTAGTGAACGCCGGCTGTTAAAATATTTTAAAATTTAAATTTAGCCGTTGTAGCTATGGAAGTTTTTTTTTATTTTATTTTGCAAAACTCCCGTAGCAATGTAAGCGAGATTGTAGAGGATCGTGTGTGGGTTTCGAGTGTTGTTGAATTAAGGACACGTGCTATTTATTCCTGCTAGAAGGTTTAACTACAAAAAAATGGCGGACTCAAATTGAATCCAACCGAGGATGTAAAGAAATAAAACAAAACCTCTCTCTCTCTCTCTCTCTCTCTATATATATATATATATATATATATATATATATATATATATATATAAAGTATGCATGTTTCATTAAAACGACAGACAAACAGGTACTACGGTTGAGGTTTTTATTTAATTTTTTTCTTGTGTTCTGACAAGAGCTTTCTTTTCTGGACAAAGAGTGTGTAAGAACTGTCCGAATGTTCTGTGTTTCCGAGCGCTTTCGGCTATACCTTTAGCCATTATCAAAGATGATTCGATTATCAGCTTAGTAGAGTGTGTGCGTTCTGTGTATGTTCAGTGTCTCGGAAATATAGAACATTCGGACAGTTCTTACACACCCTTTGTCCAGAAAAGAAAGCTCTTGTCAGAACACAAGAAAAATTAAATAAAAACCTCAACCGTAGTACCTTGTCTGTCGTTTTTAATGAAACATGCATAAAGGAATGATTGCTGCCTAAATATACAACTATATATATATATATATATATATATATATATAATGTCAACAAATAATTATTCATATTCAACAAATATATGTATTAAACAACAAATTTACAAGTGACAAAGACATCAATATTTGTGTTTGTATGTGAACGTAAAGAGTTTGTTCTTTGATGAATGTTCGTACGTCCGTGTATGTTTCATGGCGTTTTCCCATAAGTGGGTAAAACGCGGATTTCTACGAGAGATTACATTCTTAAACGTGTCAGTTGAAATGCAAAGTGAAAAAGAGAACTAGGCAAGAAGTTGCCCAGTATTTATAGTGTAGGGAGAACGACCTCTAGTGAACAATTAGGGAATTAAGGAGGAGCTAACTCTGAGAAGGTAACTTATATAGTATAAATGAAAATGGTTTCAAATATTTGTTAAATGCACTAAAGCACGTGTCTGCTACATTCGTAATAAATGTTGTGTACGGTTGGTTGGTTTCTTTTAAAATAAGACACCGTTCACGAGGGTTTAAAAAAAATTACAATAACATTCTTTGTAATTCACCCCTGAGGAGGAGATCGAAAGTACTTGAGTAAGGGAAAACTACAGCGCCTTCCTTGTTGAATGTCAACTTAACATCAAGGAACTGAACAGAGAACTAAAAAGGATTATTATAATAAGGCATAATATGCCTATATTATTCAATGAAACATCTCTATCTCTCTCTCTCTCTCTCTTTTATTTGACTTCCTGATGTTATCGGACTGGAGAGGTCAATCCCAGCGTGGGGTACCTTTTTGGGAAGTGCCTCAAAATCACTACACAAATTGACCAAACCTTGTAATTGAAATTGTGTACGCTGAACCCTTAAAGGTCGTCGGCAGCTGTGCTGGCATTATTCAAATTTTTGATAACGCTAGATAACACGCTCTTTCCTAGAAACTGTAACTAAGGTCTGTTCAGCATAGTTGCAGTATAAGACACAAATGCGCCTGAGCAAGTGTCTGCAGTAGGGATTGGCCCGTCGCCCTAGTAGACGAGTATCCTCGAATACGAGTGGCCAGCTATAATGGATGGATGGAAACAAAATATGTTTGAGCCGATGAATAACTCTTTAAGAGTTGTTTTTTTTATTTTATTCATACGTGCTTTTATTTCGTGTGACGGACCGGAAAATTCGAGTAAAAGGGATGTTGTTAAAAAAAAAAAAAAATTCCCCAAATCACCCCCACTAAGAGAATGACAGCATCAATTAGATTTTCCGGGATGATAATCCTTATAGGTCCGCCTATTACTTCCAATGTCGTGGGTGAATTAAGGGCAGAAGAAAAGTTGTGGGGTGGGGGGGAATATGAAATAAAATAAAACATAAAAAACAAATTTTCCCATGATGCAAGTTATAAAGAAACCGGAAAGGGTTTCTATCACATGTGCAATTTTATGACCCTGTCGCAGACCCCTCGAGCGCCCCCGTATCATAAAAGGGTGATGAGGTCACGAGAGGTCTGCTAGCATTTTCGAAGACGTTAAATCTGACAAGGTGAAACAACATAGACGACAGAACGAGGATATATAAGATATAAGCTAATTTATTCTAGAAAAGAAATAAAGGTGGTCGGAACGGTAGAGATGCAGACGTTCCGGTGCAGGCATTGATGGTCGAGGTTGGTTGTTACCGGTGTCGTTACAGGTGATCGCTGCTGGTCGTTGCAGATGATCGCTGTAGTTGAAGTTGATGTCGGTCGTTGCAGATGATCACTGTTGGTCATTGTAGTTTGAGGTTGATGTTGGTCGTTGCCGGGATGCCAACTTGACGTATTGGGAAGGAAAGAGGAGCTGGCGTTGCGATTTTGTTCGGGCATGTCAAAGGTCCAGTGCAGGCGTTGCGTGTCTGCCGGTCGAGTCCGATATTAGTAACCTCCCGTAATAATTACTAACGTAGTGTACGGGAAAGGTTATGGACGACGTGCAGGCAGCCAGTAGGGACGGAATGCCGAGCGTCGAACAGGGCCAAGAAGTCAGGAATAGTAGGCGAAGGAGAGAGAGAAGGAAAGTTTCCAACTATCGTCAAGTTGGCAGACAAAAAGAAATGGGAGCGTAACTTAATACACAGCCCGGTGGTCGACGTCCTGGCCACGGAGGCCAGGAGCCTGCGTACCGACCGTTTCAGTCGCCGACCCTAAATTTGGTGAGAAGTGACTCTTGTGGTAAGGGAGACTAGCAAGAGAATTGGTAAGTTAACACAGTAAAGTTTATCTAAAAAATGAGTAGAGCTTAGTTAAAAGAAAACCAAAGCTTAAAAATGCCTAGAAGTATATTGCGACTAGGTTCGTAATATAACTAAACTGAAAAGGTAACTTGCTAGTCTCTACCTCGGGTTAACAGCGTGTAGGGAGCACAACCGAGAGGTCAAGGTCGAAATGACCTGTTCTCTTCCGGTTTGAGGATCCAAGGAGGAGGTAACTCCGACAATCCCACTTCCGGAAAAGACAGAATCTTTCTCTTAGAGACCGTAAAACATTTCATTGTAAGAGCAAAAAAAATATTCTGTATATAAATTAACATTTATACAAGATTTTTCTCACCGACGTAAATTACTTTTCCCTCTGTCTTTTCTACAAATACGGGATTTTTAAAATATAATTGTCGTAAGTACTTCGCAGATGAACGGGTGGGTATTTATATGCTGGCTAGCCCAAGGATTGAACTTGTGACATCCAGTAACTGAAGAGTTTCGTCAACGCGTTCATCAGGTGATGATCCATAAGACTCGTGGTATTATGTATTTTAACCATAATCTAATTTCCTTTTGAGGGATATTGTTTAAACATATTAGAAATGTAAGTTAGGAGAAAAAAAATGTCCGAATGGCACAAAAACAACGTCTCGGTGAAATCCGGACTTTGCCGAAACCGTAAATGTGTTGTAATCTAAGCAGATTCTATTGGGATTGAGGGGAGGGCAGCCACCTAACCAATTGCTCTCCCAGCAACTACAGGGATAGTAGGCAGAGAAGGGAAAGGGATGGAAGGTAATAAAAATAACACTACTTCGGAAACCACAGCAATTTGAGGAACAAAAACGTCCAAGGGACAGATTTCACAAGTGTAGGAAAAAGAGAAAAACAAAAAAGTGACGAGAGGATTCGGCGGCAAACCAGCACTTCTTCTTCGCCGTCGGTCGCCTCAAAGAAATGAATTGCAAAGACTCCTTTTCTCGGTCGTTACACCGGGCAGTCGTGAAATGGACACCCAAATCAAACGCGCCTACCTCAACCGCCTCTTGGTCTGCCAGTCTATTCGCACGTACGACTCTGTTTCACGAAGTCCACCGAATGATTCGCCGTCTGCTGTGCCGCTGGCGCCTCGCCTTTTTTATGCTAGTCTGACACTGCTGAAATTTGCATGTGTACTGGTACAATCTCGTTTTGGACGAGACCGGCGCGTATAAATCGCGTTTTCTACAGCAGCCATCTTGACAAATTCGGGTCGTTTCTCGGCCTTTGGCTGGGATTCCATCACGGCTACGACTAGTTTGGACCGGCTCAGGCCTGGACCAGCTAGGACAAGCCATGATCAGGTTGGACATGCTTTGACCAGTTTGTGACCAGTGGCCCTGAGTGGAAACACTCGGGTCTTCCACGCTAAACCGACCTTGTGCCACATCGTGACTTCGTGGGAGTCAAGTAAATATCTCTTTTCGGATTTACCATGCAAGCAAGACACATTCGCACATGTTTCGAGCTCCGGGGTAAGTCATCACAACAAGACACCGGGTTTTGCCGACAGTTGGTTTTCCCCCACTTTTATTGGCATGATGCATTTTACAAAGACCGGGATCTTGACCAGTTGCAGAGAAGCCCGTATCTAGACATGCCAAACTGTCCGGTTACTAACTTGAAAAAACCCGGCTGTACCTGGTGTTGACAAACATGTCCGTATACAATCTGGGGCTTTTTTTTGTGTCCCGTACTGACGCGCGTTCGCCACAATGTGTAAAATGTCTTTTTAATAACCGTCATTGGATATTTACGCAAGTGCTAAATTAAGATAATTTTGTTATATCGCTGGACAGTCGTTCTTTCTATTGGATGACATTGAAGACAAAACGTTAGCACCTCCTAAATAAACACTCTCCCGGGCATATTTAGTTGAATGAGTGATTTCCGTCTTTCTTTTTTTTTTTTTTTTTTTTTTTTAATGTATCGTTGAATAACTCCCGGAATGTGGTTAATCGCCTACTATTGTCATTTTCACAAATGCTTTAACGATCATCGCTCATAGAAAGAGACGGCGTTTCTGCTACTTTAATATACAGATAAATGCCAATACGCCCGAACCAGATAAAACACGTCACTGATAACAACTAAGAACATTCACTGTACGAAATTAACTTGGCATATACACCGGTACCTACGTTCTTGGTTACTCTAAATTCGTGACAGCGCGTGTTACACGTGCATAAATCATCAAGCAGGAAATGACATTACCGCCCTAAATGTTGAAAACTTCAAAATCGGTTTTCCTAAACGCGTTCCATGAAAACCTTTTAAAAAAAACACAAACAAACAAACAAAAAAAAAAAACTATTTTTCCGGACCCGCTAAAATAGACAAACATACTTTTAAGTTTATTTTACCGGTCTCGGTAAAATAGGCCCCTCACTCCTGGCTATTTTGACGGTAAATTATTTCTTATTATGAAGGCAGTTAATATCTGTCTCTATTTCTGAGATGAGATATTGCAATTATTTACAGTATTAATACTTTGTTGGCGCTGTTGCCCTCATCATTGGTGCCATATTCACGAAATTTCGGCCGTTGTATGCTTCGGTCTTCTTCAGGTGATTGGAATTTCGAACTGTACCCTTTATTTCGTTCAACTGAGTATATTGTTCTAGTTCCACGTATCATGCCTCTTCCGGACGTCTCGGTATCGCTTATCTCCCTTTTTAAATCAACTCTCCAAGATTTTGTTCACTTCTGCTGTAGCCAGCTAACAACTCCTTGGGCCATGTCACTTGATTCAACCAACGCTTTTACCCACTGGGCCATGTGTCCGCAAGACTTCACCTGAAGAAAACCGGAGCGTACAACGGCCGAAACGTCGTGAATATGGAAAACAAGGGTGAAGGCAGGTAATGTAAAAAATAACACATATTTAACACAGAAGTTTATTTTCACCATCAATTGTGAAGACAATTTAGAATCTTTTTTTTTTTTTACCATCAATTGTTAATAAGTTAAAATCATTTATTCACCATCAATTATTAAGAGAAATCGAACAATAATTATTTCAAGCACTTCAGGCATAAGTTTCTGTAAATCCCAAAGTTGCCCTTGGATGTAGTTCTCTTGTTGATACACTTCAGGTGCACCCAGTGAAGACAGCGGTCGCAAACCACAGAATCCATGTTATTCAAGCCATGCCTACACAGCTCACACATGCACTGCGCTGAATATCTCAAATATATTCCTAGTTACATTATTTATATTTACCGGCAAAATAGTCTAGTACTGCGCTTAAATTCAAAGTCTTGACAGAATAGCGAAGAGTGATATTTATTTCTGTTATGTACAGAAAACGTGGCACAAGGCCAAAAAAGGGAATGGGGAAAAGGGCATTTTTCTGCCTTAACTTTAAACTTAGCTAGCCACAAACTGACCCAAACATACCACAATATTCTTAACACCAAAACAACACATTCTTACTTACCTTTCTTATTACATCCACCATAATACCTCATTGTCTCTATGAAAATCCTAAATAGTTCCCATATATAAAATTCATTGTCTGTGAGAGGAGGGTAAGTTTTAAAACTAGCCCCGATGAGTACCGTAGCGAAGAACGATATTTATTCTGCTATGTAAAGAAAATGTGACACAAGGCCAAAATGGGGGAATGGGGGGAAAAAAGACGTTCTTCTTCTGTCATAAATTTAAACTTAGCTAGCCACAAACACTGACACAAACATACCACAATATTCCTAACACTAAAACAACACCCTCTAATTCTTACTATATCCACTATAGCGAAAAGCTCATCCGAAAAAAAATACCATGAAAGTATTTATAGAACAGGTGAAGACAGGTAACGTTACGCGTAGAATTAATTTTTTTTTTTTTTTTTTTTTTTTTAATCGTTAAAGACATTTGGGTTACTAACACACAAAAAAGAATGTCTAATATCTAGAACATTTAACATCGAAAAACATGAAAAATTAATTCCTTTTAATAATGTGAAAATATCCATTCTTTGCGTGATGAAGGTCGCGAGACCGGAAACTCGTGTAGCAAAATTATGGAAAATAAAGCATAATATATTTTTTTAAAAATCCAAATTACGACCAAAAACGTTTGTGGTTCCTCCTTTCTTTATATATATAAATTTTGTGTATTTAGGCAGCAAATTCTCTTTTGGCCTGTCTGATGGAATAAATTAGACATTATGTATGCTAATTTTTAACAAAATCCGTTCTTACTCACGAATAAAAATTTTCCGTGTATTGATGTTAAAGGATGAGAGAAATGTGCGATAGCTATTTAAATTTCTTTTATTTCATTGTCAACCATTTTGCACTTAAAAGCACAATGAAAAAATTACGGTAATGGATAACAACGCACAACTTTGTATAAATACTTCTATTAATTAACATATATTTTTGTATTACTTGCACCCCTGAAGATGATCTTGGAAAAAGACCGAAAGTACTTGGAAAATGAAAATAAAATATTTAAATAGCTATACCACATTTCTCTCATCCTTTAACACCAATATACGGAAGATTATTCGTGAGTATGAACGGATTTTGTTAAAAAAAATTAGCAGACATAATATCTGTAAAGTATTCAATCATATATATATATAAGGCTTACGGCATTTTGTAAAATAATTGATTTCCTTTATCATTCGATGAACTATTAAAAAATAATGAATTTTAAATCTATTTTTTTAAATGTCACTCCAACATGAAATTTCTAAAATCATATACGACTATAGTAGTACTTCAATGTTAATCCCAAGTAATATCATGGCAGATAACACGCACAATATGAAACCTAACCGCGTGAATGGGGTTTAAGTCTATGGGAATCAACTCCTCGCCCGGTAAGTACTGACGTGCAACAGGTGTCACCTAACCGTCATCCATCGACTGTTAGCACAAACGGCGTAAAGGGGATAAACTTCCTCAGAACCTATCCCCCGCTCGTAAAGGAGCGACAGGTGGCACCGGACCGTTATCTTGCGTCTGCTCGCATGAAACAAAAAATAACTCTCGGGACATAGAACGTTCGGACGTTGAACAACTGTGGCCAGTTTACATAATGTAAAACAAGAGATGAATAGGCTAAAATTGAACCTCTTAGGTGTAGCGATTTTCTAAGCCCGGCTTAGATGTGGCACAAGGCCGAAAGTATGGGGTACCCAGTGAGGATCGAACTCACTACTCGGTCGTACTTGATGTAGCAAGACAAGCTTTCTAACCATTACACCACGTCGAGGTGCCCCTGAACCTCTTAGGGGTATGTGAAACTAGACGGAGATTTTGTCAGTGACAATCACAGGATTATTTATGCAGGCGGAGAGAAAAAAGATAAAAGAGCAGGATTGATACTAGATAAAGAATTCAAGAGGTGCGTTCTGGGATGCTACCAATTATCCGAAAGAATTCTGGTAGTCAAGCTGAAAGGTAAGCCTTTCAACGTATCTATCATAAAAGTATATGCACCGACAGCACAAAGTAATGAAGAAGAAATCGAATCTTTCTAATGAATGCATAGACAATGCCAAGGCTCATTGCAAATCGTAAGAAGTCATAATTATAATGAGAAACCTGAACGTCAAAGTAGGCAGTGAGAGTTCAGGAGATGTAGCCGGAAAATTTGGACTAGAAACTCGCAACGAACGTAGAGAAAAATGGATCCAAAAATGGATCCAATGGTGCACGGCCAACGACCACGTAATAGCCAACGCATAGACAAGGAGGAGCCCCGGAGGAAAAACTAAAAACAAATTACTACATAACTATCAACAAAAGATTCAGGAATGGTTCACTGCAAAACCTACCTGTGTGCCGACTGCAGGAGCGATCATCGCCCTGTTATGTGCAAACTAAGTGAAACTACGGAAATTGAAGAAGCTAAACTGTTTAACCAGAGCATTACCTATTCTATTGTAATAGACTCTCCCACACATAAGTAGTAGTAGCGGTCGCCAGTTGAGCTCAGTGGAGTTGAGTGAGTCAGTCGATGTCGGGCATTGAAGTATCAACCATCACAACTAGATTGCTGCGTCATTAACTCTTATTTCAAGTCCCTAACGTTTTGTACGTCGGACCCTTTTAGGACCGACTTATTGAAATACAAGCCTCCACTGTGAAAACTACTCTACAACACAAACGCAGTACCCAAATTGCAATACAACAAACTCCTAAGCGACCCGAACCTGAAAGAAAAATATATGGACAGTGGGAAAAGATACAAGGGACATAATGGAAATGGAAACTCAAAATGGAAAGCACTAAGAGAAGCTTTAGTGACATCAGCAAATAATATCATCCCAAAGGATAATGGACAGTGGGAAAAGATACGAGGGACACAATGGAAATTCAAAATGGAACGTACTAAGAGAAGCTTTAGTGATATCAGCAAACGATATCATCCCAAAGGAGAATCAAATGATTTCTCGCTTAGCTTCAGCCACGGAAAACAGTTATTCTCACTGACTCTTGGTCCTTTCTGTGACCATTCATTATATGGATACTGGATGGGGGACCCACCACTCCTCTTCGTCCACTTGTTCCACCAACCGGAAAAGGGAACCACTCAGTCAGCTTTTGGGTGTCAGTTTTTCAAAGGACAATACTTTTACGGCAATCTAAAATCACTCAGAAATTCTTTTTACCAATTCAAAATTAGGCTAGAAACAGGATTCCTGAAAAGTCTTGGTCATTAAATTGATTTAAAAGGAAAAAGAATCTTCATCTTTTTAAGGATGTATGTGAAATCGTATGACTACATTTCCATATTTCAAAGCGTTGTAAAAAAAATGCCGCATCGTGAAAAGCTTTTTGACATATTTTTGAGTACTTTTTTGTTTTTCTATTATCAGTTATCTTTTCTTTCATTTTAGAGAGCTTCTTGGTTAGCTCAGCTTTTGTCCTGATAATTCTTTTATTCTGCTGTGCAGACTTGCTGTATTTGTATTGCTCATTCTATATCTGCGAACATTTCATTGATCCATTGTTTTGTAGCCTGCCCACATTCAATTTCTGTGTTCACTACTCGATTCCACTACTTGGCACTGTTTGCTGTCACTTTTTCACCATTCCTCTGTCATTCCTATTGTCCTCATCTTTGTCGCCATATTTATTACAACGTTTCGGCCGTTGTAATTTAAAATATTAAATTTCAGATGGTTGGAATGTCGAACTGAACCTTTTATTTCGCTCACTGGGGTAGACTGTTTTTAGTTCCATGTTTAATGGCTGTCAGTTATCAGTTATCTCCTTTTTAATTCTCCTCTCCAAGTTCTCCATTGCCTTAACCAGATATTGAACTCACACACTTTGGGTCCTGTCACTGGATCTAACTAACGCCTTTTTCCATTATGCCATGTGTCCTTGAGGAAAATAGTCTGAATAATGTAAATAGTGTACATAATACCTCATCTCAGAAATATAGACGGAAAAAAATATTGCTTAGCCTGCATACAGATCACCAGCGCGTGGTCGGTATAAAAGCCCGTGCCAGTGATTCTATTTACTGGCCCGGGATGAATACATTAATCCGTAATATAAAGGCCAATTGCATGATTATGCTCGAGCATCGCTCCTTGTCAACCACGAGAGCCAATCACCCTTACACGATCGCCTGATTGACCGTTCCAGCAGATCGTCATGCAGACCAGTTGTCGTATTCTGAAGCTCCAGCCGAGAGGGCGAAACTAACTGGGTTCATCATATATCCTCCTGGGCTTCTTCATGCCATAGGTGTCTTGGGTGCTCCTAAAACAGTGTTGTTAATTATTTGATCGTTTTTTGTTTTTTTTTATGCACCACTGGGCCCCGATCAGTCTTTGCACTCACTTCAGGTTCCTCGTTCGAACTTGCCAACTATTTTGCATTCTTGATCATTTCCAACCTTAGTATTCAGATCGCCCATCATGACACCGATTTCTTGTGATTTACACGGAGCCTTGGTGTTATCCACTGAGTTGTAAAAGTTACCAATTTCTTGTTCTGCGTTGTCGGTGCATATACAACAATTACTATTTTAAGACATTTTTTATGTTTATACATTCTTTTTTATATATATAAATATTTAAGTAAATGCTCTGTTTATAATAAACAGTATTAACGACATTTACCGGCCTGAATGTCTGAGAAATTTTCATAGAAAATATGTGTCATCCGACAAGAATCGAACCTGTATCCTATACGGAACCGTCATATAGCCTGACGTGCTTTTACCGATTGAGCCACAGAGGAGCGTTTCGGTTAGCAAGGTCGATTTCACTGGTTTTAAACTACAATTCTCCATGATTTTCTCTCGTACATTCATATCTGCTCGATTTGTATCCAAATGTAAACAAATGGCGTCACACATTATGAAATGGACAAAGACCGACAATTATTTTAAGACATTCCTCTTAAGTTCTAAAAAATGTTTATAAGTCTTTACACAAACAAAACAAAAACTTAACTTCAATCATTCTTGACAAACAACAAAACATTTTTTTCGATTGTTATAATAAGATAAGTGTGGTAGCGAGAGAAAGGAATAACGAGAATTCGAGTGAAACAACGTTTATTGCTGATAGACAGGAATAGCGATCGGGTGTACGCGAAGTTTCTTGTGCCGGCGTGGCCGAAATCACAGGATAAGGTTGGTGCACGTTTGGTTGGTGGAGGTCACGGTTGTAGAGTGTCTTGTCGGTTGGTCGACCTGTTGTGTTGAAACGGAATGACGGCGGTAGCCCTGTTCTGTGGAGCGGATGTCGCTGGGGTCGACTGTGAAGGGAATGCCTTGTAAAAACAAGTCGAGGTAGGCCGAGGTGGTAGGTCAAGACAGGAAGTGGTAAAGGTTGTTGAAATGTGTGGTCATGTTGAGTGATGGTGGCGCCACGTTGGCGGTAGTAGTGCTTTGGCCGGTCCGCAAATCTGTTGTCATGGCAACGAGGTCATTTTTAAATTAGCAAAATTTGTTAAACACTGCGTGATAGCCAGTTGGCACCGGGCCGCGACTATCCTGGTCGACCTCAAAAAAATTTTTTTAAAAGTCTAGTAGTTCAAATCAAAAGTGCCTCTTTTAATATCAAGAACGTTCGCGATTGGCCACCGCAGGAGCTCAAAATCTTTGGACCGGACGTGGTGCGTGGAGCCTAATGCGCAGGAAATGTCTTTTTCCTTTTCTGCCTTCGAGGCGTTCACATCTGGCCAGCGTACCGAATGAATCAGAATGGGATCTAATTGCAACCATACCTGACGAACTATAAAACTTGTTATATACTATACTTCGGATTTTTTTTTTCCATCAACCATGCCTAACAAACTATAAAATTTTCCTTCAATCATATCTGAAAAACTATACAATTTACTCTTATCCATACTTGACCAACTATAAAATATGTTTACAGTTAATAAATGACCCATAAAATATGGAGGAGGCCGTTAAACACAATCGATCAATCAACTTTTCAGTTTAATTAACAAGATTCTATCATTATCTAGTATTAACCCTACCCGTCTTTCATTTTTTCTATCTATCTGAACATTATCCTATATACATTCCCCCCCTCTCTCTTCCCCCCCTCTCCCCCCCCCTTTTCCCTTTTTCCTCCCCCTTTCCTTTTCTTTTCAAACCTTTTTTTTCTCTTCCTCCCTTTTCCTTTCTCTTCCTCCCTTTTCCCTTTCTCTTCCTCCCTTTTCTCTCTCTCTTTTTCCTTTCTCTCTCTCT
>CAHIKZ030002918.1:0-42500 GCA_903632075.3 Acanthosepion pharaonis | reverse complement strand
GAGAATGTCATCCATGAAATAAAAATAATTGTTTGTAGGGAAAGTAAGGACCTATGTACATCAAATTGTCTTTAAATTAAATGGCGGCAGAAGAATTATCGTTGAACTTTAAAAAGGTAAGCTTAAATATGAATGCAATACTTAAATGCGGTAATCAATTTTGAGTTCTGTAGTTTATTGTTGCCTATCGCATCTACTCTTCCTTACTTATTGTGATGAAGTCCAAATCAAAAGCCCTCCGCTTGAGATAGCTTAAATGCAACTCGATAGGGTGGCTTTTAAGCTAGGTATTAAATGTATTTTTCCTTGAGGAAACCATTTTGCGTGTTTAAATTCTTAGGACATTTTCGTAACATCTCGATGTAGAAATTGTCTGTTTGAGTTTTAATTCTGTCTGTTAATTGTTGTGCTGAATGATGATAGGCGATTTACTATGAACCAGAGTCTAGGAAAATGTCTCGAAACATAGAAAAAATAATCCTTCACAAAGAAAAACATCTGTCTCTTAACCAAACCTGATTCGATTAAAAACTGCTGTGTGTGTTGATATATTTGATTGTGATACGTTATTTATATAGACACAAATATTTAAGTAAATGCTCTGTTTATAATAAACAGTACTGACAACAATTACCGGCCTGAATGTCCGAGAAATTTTCATAGAAAATGTGTCCTCTGAAAGAAATCGAACCTGTATCCTACACGTGTCCATCATATAGCTAACAAGACGCTCCTCTGTAGCTAAACTTTTTTTCAACTTCTAGAGGACATAGCCCAACATATCATACCATTTTGGAATCAAGCCGACTCCGTGAGAAAATTAAAAACATTCCTGGATGGATCTGATCCCGTAATCCTGAAATTTTGAATTCCCAAGTTTTCATTACTGCAATTGTTTTTTGGCAATTTTTTTGTGATATTTTTTAAGACAATTTTTCTTGTACGATATCTATTTTTATAACTTAGAAATTGATGAATAATCGAAATTGCAAAATCCAGCCAAAGTCACCCATGAAATGAAAATAATTTTTTTTGTACGGAAAGAGAGGACCGACGTACATTAAATTGTCTTTAAATTAAATGGCGGCAGACGATTTATCATTGAACTTTTCAAAGGTAAGCTTAAATATTAATGCAATACTTAAATGCAGTGATCAATTTTGAGTTGCCTATCGCATCAACCCCCCCTTACTTATCGTGAGGAAGGCCTAAGAAAGGTCCTTCCGCAGGATCTAGCTTAAATGCTGCCCGATAGGGTGGCTATTAAGCTAGGTATTAAATGTATTTTTCCTTATCTTAGGACATTTTCGTAACATCTCGATGTGGAAATTGTCTGTCTGGGTTTTGTTAATTCTCTGTCTGTTAATTGTTGTGCTGAATGGTGATAGGCAATTTACTATGAACCAGAGTCTAAAAAGCTTAAATATGAATACAATACTTAAATGCGGCAAACAATTTTCAGTTCTGTAGTTTATTGTTGCCTATTGCATCTACTCCTCCTTACGTATTGTAATAAAGGTCTAATAAGAAACCCACCGCAGGAGCTAACTTAAATACCCTATTCGGCGCCATTTAAGCTACTCTAAGAATAAATTTAGACGAGAGAGACTCGTTAAAATTTCACGGTTTTCCTATTTTAATTTGTTGGTAAATCTTAACTTAATATTCAAGTTCTCCGACAGTAAAATATCTGTAGAAATTCCCTTAGCGTATTGTTAAAAATATTTGGGCATAAGAACTTTAACAAATATTGCAATAACATTATTTACATTATTCGGACTATTGTCCTCATCTTTGTCGCCATATTAATTACAACGTTTCGGCCGTTGTACACTCCGGCCTTCTTCGGGTGGTTGGAATGTCGAACTGAAACCTTTATTTCGCTCACTGGGGTAAACTGTTCTAGTTCCACGTGCCATGTTTAATGGATGTCAGTTATCAGTTATCTCCTGTTAATTTCTCTCTGAAAGTTCGCTTAACTGGGTATTGAACTCACACTCTTTGGGTCTGTCACTGGATGTAACTAACGCCTTTATCCACTGTGCCATGTGTCCTTGAGGATATCTGCGTATGAGTTTCTGGGTATTATAAAACTGCCTTCAGCAATCATTTTACCAGTTCTAGTATTGCATTTTTTTTTTTTTTGATGTTATCATTGCATGTTTTTTACCAAAGCTCATATTGCAATTTTTGTTATTATCGCTTTTCTCTGGCACTCCTTATTACAGGTTGCCATATTGTATTCATTCCTATGCTTGGTCGGCTCAGGAAATTCCTGTGGCCAAGCATATATGCTGATTCCTTAAGTTTACGAATTTTCCAATGGTGTTCTTTGTCTATGATCTCAACCTGATCCCACAGAGGGCGGTGATCTCCCTTCTCTCTCCATATGTGGTTAGATACGCCTGATTTTTCCACTTCCCCCTCGTGAGCAAAATAAAGGGTTAAGTTCGACATTTCAACCATCTGAAGAAGGCCGGATCGTACAACGACCGAAACGTAATAGTCCGAATAATGTAAATAATGTACATAATACCTCATCTCGGAAATATAGACAGATATTGCAATAACAATCATAAATATTAATACTGGTCGTTAATTTAAGTGGGTACAGACGCTTCTTTTCGTCCTCTTGCCACGTGATCAAAACGGAATAGTTCATTATTTATGAGGTATTAGCAGGGGATGTTAAACACTTATATTGTTTCTCACTTTCTCTCTCTCTCTCTCTTTCTCTCTCTCTCTCTCTTTTTCTCTCTCTCTCTCTCTCTCTCTCTCTCTGAGACCAAGTAGAATCTTTTCCATTCATTCCACGTGATTAAAACGTAATATTCCATTATTTATGAGGTGTTACGTATAATCGGATAAGTACAGACAAAGCGACGTCCATGTTACACATGTATATCTATTTGAGAATTTCTTCGATGCGTTGCCCAGAAGATAGGGTGATCTAAATGGATAAATAAATTTATTCATCTATCAAGTTACTCGGCGTTTCTCGTGTATCGCTTCATATCACACGCGCATTTCTGGAAATCACGTCAGAAAATAAGTCACCTCTTTCTTTTATCGGTCCTTGCCTTTTGAGGAAGCGAATTAGCGGAAAATTTACCGATTTTTTTTTTTTTTAGTTAGCACCGAATAACACCACCAAAGATACACAAGTTTCGTCCCTTCTGTTCATCAGATTTTGGGAAGTGGGTCGTGGCAAGAACTTGTGGCGTGTATTAAGACGAATTAGAAAGAGTTCAGTAACAAAAATGATGGCAACAATTTATAGGCACCTCTACACATTATCTATTAAAAATTTTTTTCATTTTTTTAATAATTTAAAATCTTCTTTTGAAGTAAAATTTCATTTGTTTTTTGTTTTTTGTTGTTGTTTTTTTTTTTTTAAATATGATAGACTAAAATTAATCTGCAAGGTAAATAAACAAAAAACAGACGTTTGTAAATAAAGATTTTAGTTTAAAAAAAAAACTTCTACTTGCATTATTTACATTATTTGTTGCATTATTCGGACTGTTATTCTAATCTTCATTGCCATATTCACAACTCTTCGGTCGTTGTTTGTACGCTTCGGCCTTCTTCAGGTGATTGGAATTTCGAATTGAACCCTTTATTTCGCCCACCGAGGTAGATTGTTCTAGTTCCACGTGCCATGATGTCCGGATGTCTCAATTATTTCCCTTTAACTCAAATCTCCAAGTTTTGATTCACCACTGCTGTATCTTGGTATTGAACTCACAACTCTTTGAGTCTAGTCACTGGATCTAACCAACGCCTTTATCCACTGAGCAGGTAATTTAATGCCGACAAAGAAATTAAAACTCTTTAAAAATCTAATAAAATGTTGTTATATCTGGGCTGGAGCTGCCAGGACCTCACTCTCCAGCTTTCGGAGTTCAAAAACGTCTCCGAGCCCTTGTGGCTGAGGAATTATTCTTCACCCTTCGACCTCTCTCCCATAGACGGGATGGGGCAAGCCTCTCATTGCTCTACCGTTACTTCCATGGAAAGTGCTCGGACGAATTACAAGGCAAACCTTCATGGCAAGTACGTCCCATACCATTTACATAGTAGCAAATTCCCTCCGTATTCCATTGGCTCGAAGTTCCACTCGAACAACTTCTCCTCACTGTCCTGTTGAATCGATTCCCGACAGGATGTTTCCCCGATCACTACAGTCTTGACATATTCAAGGCTAGGGTTAATCCTTATCTCCATCACCTATACACACAAATGGCCTCCTAACGTAACCCCCTATCTTGACTAGCCCCCGGGCCTTGTAAAGGGTTACTCACACTGTAAAAAAATAATAAATAAATAAATTCAAAAATCCCAGACTCTGTTTCAAGGGAAAATAGTAAATTTAATGATTAATTAAATAAATCTAGTAAAAGTATGATTGACCTTTGCCTAAAAATATAAGGAAATATATATTTTTTTACCTTCAGTGGTGTATGTAGTTACTTGTTAACATATTCAAAAGTCAAATAATTGTTTTCTTACAATCCTGTCTCCTAATTTACAAAATATCTAGGAAGCGTTTTGACGGAGGACGGTAAGTGCGACGCTGAGATCCGGAGACTAATTGGACCCATTTCAAAATTTGGGTAGAGTATTGGATTGGAATGTCGAACTGAACCCTTTATTTCGCTCACTGGGGTAGACAGTTCTAGTTCCACGTGCCATGTTTAATGGATGTCAGTTATCAGTTATCTTCTGTTAATTTCCCTCTGAAAGTTTTCCACTGCCTTAATCGGGTATTGAACTCACACTCTTTTGTGTCCTGTCACTGGATCTAACTAACGCCTCAAGGACACTTGGCACAGTGGATAAAGGCGTTAGTTAGATCCAGTAAAAGTACTATAAAGTAGTTTGTAACACGTTTATCTATTATTAGTTGCGTCTCTGTCTTTGGGCAGTTTCCTACATTGAACCGACCTTTGTATAGGGGGGGGATCGAGTAAATACCAAATTACTATAGAGTTCGGGCTTTTTAACTCCGGAATTCGTTGGATAATTATGCTCCAATTTCGCATTTATTCATATAGATTCCATAATAGAGGTTTTACTCAATTAGTTATTATTTTTCTCTAACTCTTCAAATGTTAAATGTATAACTAATTCTGATTTGTTTTCCAATCTTTACACTATATTAATTTTATCTTATAAATTGCCCCCTGTTCTGTCACCAAGGAAATAAAAATAATTGTTTGTACGGAAAATAAGCATCTACGCACATCAATTCGTCTTTAAATTAAGCGGCAACTGAAGAATTATCCTTGAAATTTTAAAAGGCTTAAACATTAATTCAATACTTAAATGCCGCGATCAATTTTGAGTTCTTCTGTAGTTTATTGATGCCTATTGCATCTACTCCTCCCTAGCTATTGTGATGATGGCCAAACCAAGAGTCCTCCACAGAAGCTAGCTTAAATGCTGCCCAATAGGGTGGCTTTTAAACTAGTTTATAATAAAACGTGCACTTTGGATTTTGGATACAAAAAGAAAATAAGTTACTCCTCTTGAACCATGAAAGCAACGATAATGGCTAGTATAATATATTAATATATATTTTTAACCTCCCATAATCTGGCAACCTGAATCTGAGCTCAATGAAAAATCGTTCCTTGCGCCTAACTTTTCTAGTGGCTTTTTGAATGAACTATGAATCATTGAAATCAAGAGAGTGGGAGCAGAGGAGTTGCTTGGATACATATATGCACAAACACACACACATACACTGTACTTTATATATAAGATTTTTGCTTGATGGAATGACTTTTACAATAAGCAATGATAATCTTTGTTTCTTTTCTTTTTAATGTTTTTGCAACTTAGTTTGCTGCTCATCTTCAGGGGATTTCAAGTTAAGGTTTCAGCAATTGTTGAAGAACGGCATTCTTTATAAATTCTTGTGGCAATTTTCATTTTTCTTCATTCTTTACTCCCATTTTCAGGAAATCTGGCTCATAGACAATTCTTTGGGCAACAAATTGCTGGTTCTCTTTCTCATATCCTTTCGATAATATGGACCGAACGATCATTTATTTCCTTTGGAAAGGAAAAGGCTGCCATACCTAACATCAAGAAGTCCCTGACCCCAAGATGTTTTTAAGGGACTCATAATGAAGGTTCAAAATGGAAAATTGATGTTTGTCACCCATTTTTGATTTGGGCATTTTCGTTTTATTTTACTTTTATTTTGAACTTGACGAATTGGATTTATTTTTACTTTTGTTAGACAATTCTTGTTCTTGTTACAAATGACAGGAAAGTTTCTGAAATTCCAAGTCGCCTAGTTCCTGAAGGGAACTAGGGGCTGTCATGCGAATCGTGTTTAGAACTCTTGGCTAAATTCTAAAATCTTGGATTTTCATTTAAATTTGATTTAAATTTTTAATATCAAGACAATTATTAATTATCCATTATTAAAAAAGCCATCTGTATGGATGTTGAATTTTTGAATTTTTTCAATCAGAAATTCATTTTTTTATTTCATTTTCTTTCTCTGAGTAATTTTTAAGAACTTGAAATTCATGACCCCTTTTCACCGCCCTTATTTTGTTTTCCTTTCACCCAGTTTGTATTTTGTCGTCCTTAATAGAATTTGGGGTGGGAATAATAATTGTTTGAAATAAGAATGAAAAAAAATTTTTGGGGTGATATAGAAATTGTAAAAATATTTATTTAACTAAAATAATATAAATTTTGTTGATAAAAATCCAAATTTAATTTCATCAAATTGATATTCATGTTTGTTTTTTTCCGAATAACATCCTATTATTATTTGTTGCATAAGATCCATGCATTTATTTAATATGAAATAGAAAAAAAATTCCATCGTTCAAATGATGACTTCACATTTATCCATTAAATGTTAAAATAAACAAACTTTCTGATATAATTATAATTCTGAGGCATATATTTGAATCACATGAAATGACGATGCAAAAATTTTTTTTTTTTTTTGTTGCTCATGCTAATTAAAAACGATGACCTCTCCACAATTTTTTTTTTTTTTTTAATGCAGTCTTGAAATACTAAAGAAATTTTAATTATCTTCTGAATCATCCAATTTTATTTCATCAGGGTAGCAGACATTATTTTTATACGGACTTTATAATTATTATAAAGCAAGGTCTCCAGGGCCTGTGTATTACAATGGAAAGTCCTGACAATGGAAAGCAATTCTGATTATAGATTCAAAGAATAAACATTTGAATTTCAGTTTAAAATACATACATTTTGCCTTTATAATAAAATATTTGTTGATGCTATTTAATTAAAATACGAAATTTCTAAAATGTTTAATATATTCGATCTATAAAATTTCAATCATTCAATTCAAATTTTTTTTCAGAACTTTATCATCCTTTAGAAATTATCTAGAATAAACCAAGTTATCTAAAATTCAAGTTTATGTAAGATATAATGTACACAAATTTACGTTTCAGATTAGTTCAGAAGAGACCCTTTAAAAGTTAAAAATAAAATGTGTTGTATAAATCTACCTTAAATTTTAAATATTAAATAAACAAATGGGAAATGATTAAAGTTTTAAAAATATTAACAATGGAAAAAATGAAAATGAACTATTTTTTTTTTTTTTTTTTTTTTTGTAATAAATGACAAACAAAATTAATGAATTTAACATTATTTAATTTAAAAGTTTTTAAACATGAAAAGCCAATGTTTATCCAATGGAATGGAAACAGTTTGGAAAATATTTTACTTTGATGAATAATTTGCCAACTTTTACCTGGCATTTTCAATTGTCTTGTTTAAAAAAAAATCTGAACAATTTATATTAATATAAAAATCATTTATTTTTCTTTATTCCTTTCCCCCCAATGTTTTTTTTTTTTACTAACTTAATATTGAAACACTGAAACATAAAAAAAAATCTTATAATATATATACTGAGTTGAAATTGATATCTAACATAATTTTTGGATAACATTTTGTTCATGGTTTTATTATCCTTGTTAATTGTGCATAATTTTTTTTATTAATACATTTTTCATTGAATAGAAAATGTAAAAAAATTTTTTTTTTTTATTTCAATTATTTTTATTCTTCATATTGTCCTATAAGGATTTTTGAGACTTAATTTTTGGAACAAAAGAAAATTTCTATTTTGATTTACTATTTATCTTAATGGAAGAATGAATGACTTTTTTATAGGAAAAAATTCATCAAGATTTACGAGAATTAAAAAATTAAATATTCTGATGTTTGTCTTTTTTAAAGTAGAATTTTGTACCTGTTGAACAATGACAGTTTTTTTTGTTTGCATGGATGATTGTCAGAACAACCATAAATTCGTTCATAAATTGTCTTACGCTTATTAAAATATTTCATTGCAACTCATAACATCACACATGACCAAGTGAACACTAAAATTAAAAAAGATTAAATAATAAACAGGGTGTTTTTAATAACCTTATCGAAAGATAATATAAATTTTAAGAACTGGAATGTTTTGACTAATGACTAAAGTTTCAAAAGAATGTTTCAACTTATAGAAAAATTAAAATAACAAGAAATTTTTGAAACAGGGAAATTCTATTTAAATAAACATTTCCCGGCTTTTACAAGGATTTTTTCCAAAAAGTTCCATTATGCAAATTATATTGGACCTAAAATCATTGAAATAAATGCAATTTTTTCTGGGGATTTTTTTTTCTTAAAGCAGTTTTTATATCACAACTAATCTTAAATTTGGTTTCTCCATTTTTTTTTTTTTTTTTTTTTTTTTTGTAAAGAAGAGCAATTAAAATTATCCATTGTCTGTTTTCTTTCATTTCAACAGAAAAAGTAACTTGTTTTCATTAAGTAAAATATACATAAATTAAAATAATATAATTAAAATTTGATTTTTTGATGATATGGTCTGAATTTAAATTTTTTTGCTTTATACCAAATTTTTCTTATATATTTTTGTTTAACTGAATAATTATCCTTTTCAATTCACTATTTTGTTTGAATATTTCTCTTTAATTCTGATTTCCTTGAGTCTTCAGTCTGTTCTATTTATGTGGTTCATCACCTGGATAAACCAGCTTTATTTTTCATTTTATATTTTTTTTTTTCCACTTCATTCTGCCTGATATTTTGTCTTTGTATTAAATTGTTCAGTAAAATTATTTTTTTTTTTTTCATTATTTTTTGCCATATATTTTATGAATTTTTGCTTTCTGTTTTGTTGGTATGTTTTTGATGAATGTTAAATTGTTGTCTTCTTTTTGGTAATTTTTTTGTAAAATTGTTTTTTTTGAATTTTGTGTTCAGTGCTTAAAACAGTTCTTTATGATTTCTGATAAAATATATATATATATATATATATATATAATCAGTTATTATGAAACTTTCTTAAATAATTGAAATTTGCTTAAAATTTCTTAGGTGATTTTAAATAAAGATATTGAACCGAAAATTATTAACAGTATTTTTTTATTTAAAGGAAATGGAAAAATTTTCAAAAATGAATATCCCCATGTAAAAAAAAAAAAAAATTCATGAAGAGCAATAAATTCCAAAACACATGTTTAATTTAAATAAAGAAATAAGCTGAAAAACCCTTATGTATTTCATGGATAGGTATGTATATTTTTTTTACAATGAGTCTGTAATCTAACTAGGAAAAAAAAACGCACAATTTATTTTTTCAACATAATCTCCTTCCTTCTATACAAAACAGCTAAAAAAGTTTATAGTGGAATATTTTGATCAAAATTCTGTCAAACTGCAGACTTGTTGATCTGTTTTTTTTGGCATTGTCTGATGTTTTCTATATATTGTGTTAATTTTCAGCTATTTAAAATTTTGTAAATTGATAAAAAAATCTTATTAAGAAAAGAAAATTGATTAATTCAAGATCTTTTTTTTTCATTACAGAAATTTTGAAATAGTATTATAAAAATTAAACTTAATCATTTCTAAAATTTTCTTCATAAATTATCATAAAGTAATCAAATATGTCGGGGAGATAACTTTTTTTTATAAGAAAAGCAATTTTTTTGATCAAGATACTGTTAGAATGTGCATTCAAAATGCTAAAAGACCCATTCTTGTATTTCATCGATTTTACAACGATATTCAATGAAGTGTAGGACAAAGAACATGAAACCATAAGAATATTAGGCTAAAGTTATTTATGAGCATTCTTCAGTTTAATAATTTTGAAAACCAACAATATTTTTTAATTTTTTAAAATACTTGTTGCAAAATAAAACCCTTTACATTTGGTTTTTAAAGTTGTTTCAGAGGATGAAAATGGGGAGGGGGAAAATTCCTTTTAAACAAAAGGATATAAATATATATATATTCTATATATATATCCGATTTGCTCAAAAAAATAGTTTCAAAACAAAAAAAAAAAACATCCGACGTTGACATTATATTTACATTAAAATAACATAATTGCATATTAGGATTTTTTTTCGTTTTTCACATATTTTTTCTAGGAAAATATATATATATATTTATATATATAATAAATGTCAATGTCACTGTGTCACACTTTTTCAACTTTATTCCTAGAGGCTGTAGCCCAACATATACCATTTTGGAATCAAGCCATTCTGTTGAAATTAAAAAACATTCCTGAACCAGAACTGGACCTGTAATCCTGAAATTATGGATTCCCAAGTTTTCATTACTGCGATTGTTTTCGTCTATTTTTTTCGTCTATTTTTTTTTTTTTTTTGGTGTTTTTTGCGATTATTTTTCTTGTACGGTAACTATTTTTATTACTTAGAAATTGAATAATCGAGATTGCGAAATCCAGCCAAAGTCACCCATGAAATAAAAATAATTTTTTTGTACGGAAAGTAAGGACCTACGTACATTAAATTGTCTTTAAATTAAGTGGCGGCAGAAGAATTATCATTGAACTTTTCAAAGGTATGCTTAAATATTAATGCAATATTTAAATGCAGCGATTAATTTTGAGTTCTGTAGTTTATTATGAGGAAGACGCTGTTGTTTCTTCACCGGCTGTACGCCATATTGGATTGTGCTACATTTGCTATCTCTCGTTTGTGTCTTTTTTTCCTTTGGGTTGGGATACGTTTTGCCTTTCATTATTGTTATTGAAGACCCAATAATAACCCACCTAGCTTAAATGCTGCCCGATAGGAAACCATTTTGCGTGTTAAATTCTTAGGACATTTTCGTAACATGTCGATCTGGAAATTGTCTGTCGGAGTTTTATTCTGTCTGTTAATTGTTGTGCTGAATGGTGATAGGCGATTTACTATGAACCAGAGTCTAGGAAAATGTCTCGAAACATAGAAAAATAATCCTTCACAAAGAAAAACATCTGTCTCTTAACCAAACCTGATTCAATTAAAAACTGCTGTGTGTGTTGATATATTTGATTGTGATACGTTATTTATATAGACACAAATATTTAAGTAAATGCTCTGTTTATAATAAACAGTACTGACATTTACAGGCCTGAACGTCCGAGAAATTTTCATAGAAAATATGTGTCCTCTGAGAGAAATCGAACCTGTATCCTACACGAAACCGTCATATAGCTAACCAGACGCTCCTCTGTAGCTAAAGTGGCATAGCTCATCAGGTTATACGATGGTTCCATGTAGGATAAAGGTTCAATTCGTGTACAAGGACACATTTTCTATCAATTTCTCGGACTTTCAGGCCGGTAAATGTTGTTAATTCTGTTTATTATAAACAGAGCATTTACTTTAATATTTATGTCTATATAAATAACGTATAACAATAAAATATATTAAAATAATTGACAAACTTTCTCTATCTCGTGTATGTGTAATATGCGTGCGCGTAGGTTGTAGGATAGTATCTGAAACAAAAGCGGAGATAATGGGACAAAGGAAATAGCTTTTTTTTTTTCTTTTTTTTAAATGGACGACGTATTGCCAAGCGGTCATCCATCTTGTTACTAACCAGGCTCGACATTGCTTAACTTCACTTGGATGATCGCACGAGAGCCGGTGTTTCAACATTATGTGACCGAAACTCGGGCGTCTTCATGTAGGATGTAGACAAAACTGGGTGAGAAAAATTTGCTGGGATTTTTGTTACGTTAAGCTTACCTTATCAGGATCGACGACCAGAGACCAAAAATTTCATTTTTTTTTTTTTAAATTTTTGGCAGTACTAAAAATAAAACTAGATATCTCTGGAAATGAGCAGTAGAACAAGAACAGTCTAACCCCGTAGATTAAATAAAGGATTCAATTCTAAATTTCCTGTATGTTATCCGGATCTACATACATCTGATGAAGGCCGGAGGTCACAACGCTCGAAACGTTGCGATAACAAAAAAGATGAAGACAATAGTCCGCACGTCAACAGTGTAAATAATAATGCTATTAATATTTATTACTTTGTTTTTTGTTTCATTTTTAAATCATATATATATATATATATATTAAGGTTATGAACTGATTGTTAAAAATAAGCAGATATTATAAATATATATATATATATATATATATATATATATATATATATATATATATATTATATATAAATGTGTTTTTGTAGATATATTCCGATTTCTTTTTTCTAAATTTGTAGGTCTGATGAATTTGATCGTGATTACGATTCCAATGTAATAAATTATAACCATGGAATATTATTGTTTGAGCTTTTTATTTATATTATAGTCTTACTCTGTCCTGGACATTGAGTTCTACCTGGATTCTATCCTCTTGGGAATTATATATTCTAAAAAGAAATCGATATATATATATATATATATATATATATATATATATATTATAGATATTGCTTATTTTAACATAATCAGTTCATACTTATTTTAATAATCAGTTCATATATATATATATATATATATATATATATATATATAGCACATATACATGATGCCATTCTTATACGTTTCCTATTTGAATGGTAGTAAATGGTTTGCATATCTTTTTTTTTTTTTTTTCTTGTCTGCTTCCATGTCTGGCGGACTGTAATAATAAAAGTTGAAATTTCTTTAAATACTCGTAGAATACGATGAAAAATTTTTTTTTAGAAAAAAAAAAAAAACATCGAAGACGTCAGCCTGACTGCCGACGGGGTTAGGATCCAAATTCATCGAATAAAGTCAACTTTCCCAGGCTACTGATTCAACTATCCCTTCCCGTGCCTGAGGACACGTCTTACTTAATAGCAGGTTCATATAAAAGTTTAAAACATTTTAACTAAATACATTTCTTTTATTACAGAACAATTATTTTGTCATGAAAGAATATCAGTGTGTTTCTATGAGACAGCATACAGCTAAACGCTGTATTCTACCATTCTTCGTGATGCCTACTCGCCTTTTAATGTCCCTGTGACATTTTCCATCATTTCTTGTACGAACCAGATAATTACATTTCTGTGCCATATTGTGTTTGAAGTCCCTAATATATAAATCACATTTTTGGAAGAGGGTCTGGACGAGCGAGGAGAAATGGAATACCCAATTGAGATATGACTGACGAATTCATTTATTCTACACATTTTTCAAAAGAATTAATATATCTAAATGCGTTTCGATTCTGTGTCCTGGCCAATTGCGAGAGAGGAAATTTAACATGTAACTTAGGGTTACATAAAGCAATATCAACTGTAAAACAATGAGACCTAGCTGCCAATCTAGTACTACATTTAAATTCATAAAGTTGATGTATCAAAAAAGAAAGCAATATTTATTTTGAAAAATACAAAAATGTGACACAAGGTCAAAAGTGGGGATAGGGGAAGGTTGGTTTTCAATCTCTTATCTTGAACTTCTCTAGCCGCGATTACTGACCCAAACATACAATATTCCTTACACTAAAACAGCACATTCTTACTTACTCTTCTTACTACAGCTACTATAATACCTCAAAGTATCTATGTACTCTGAATTAGTTACCATAGAGACTTTGATGTATTATGGTGACTGTAGTAAGAATATGTTGAAGCAAAGAAGATAACTCATCAGAACAATTACAATGAAAATATTTATAAAAAGGTACAGCGAAGCTACGTTTCGGCGGCGGGAAAATGACTAAAGACGATATACTAATAAATACACACACACACACACACACACACACAGAGGCTACGTCGGACCCGACGTACAGCGTTTCGTGGTTACGGAACCATCTCCTATAGTATAATATGTTGTCACGCGGTGCTATATGAGGAAGACGCTTTTGTTTCTTCATAGACTCTGCCATATTGGATTGTGCTACATTCGCTATCTCTCGTTTGTGTCGTTTTTTGGTGGGGGGCGGGGGTTTACTTTTTGCTCTTCATTATACCTCCCAAGCGGAAGGCAGATTCGTGGGTGCTTCTGTAGGTGAGTTCCGACGTACGTCGAAAATCAGATTACATTGCAACGTAGGAATGGATCGAGGACTCCTTATATATATATATATATATATATATATATATATACTCACACACACAGAGGGGTTGAACGAGACCCATTTTTGTTTCTTAGTTCCACCAGTTTCAACTTTTTACCGTTAAGATCCGACATGTTGTGTTCACGATGTTCTTTTTCCTTCTCTTTATTACCCAATATTTAAGTTTCTTTCTCTCTCTTTCTCTCTCCTCTCTTTCTGTATCCATTTGTTCTTTTTTTCTTTAAATTTTTAAGTCTCATATATCTTTTTCACTCACTCATTCTTTCTCACTCACCTCTTTCTCATTTCCCCTCATTGAAATTCTCCTTCCATTTTCTTTTATTTTTAATTCTATTTTTCTTTCTTTCTTTCTTTCTCTTATTTGATATTTCATTTCTTCTCCTCTTTCTTTCTCGATTTCTCTCTCTCTTTTCCTCTTTCTCAATCGTTCTCTCTCACTCACCCTCTCTCTCTCTCTTTCCTCTCTCTTTCTCTCTCTCTCTCTCTCTCTCTCTCTCTCTCTCTTTCTCTCTCTCTCTCTCTCTCTCTCTCTCACTCCTCTCTCTCTTTCTCTCTCTCTTTCTCACTCCTCTCTCTCTTTCTCTCTCTCTTTCTCACTCCTCTCTCTCTCTCTCTCTCTCTCTCTCTCTTTTCTCTCTCTTTCTTCTCTCTCTCTTTCTCTCTCTCTCTCTCTCTTTCTCCTCTCTCTCTCTCCTCCTTCTCTCTCTTTCTCTCTCTATATTTTCTCTCTCTTCTCTCTCTCTCCAATCTCTCTCTCTCCTAATAATTACACCTCTACTATGGGACAGAGCGGTTTGTTAATTTTAACGCCTCAGAAACGAAACTGCTAACCCTTTTTACTTTCTAACAGGTACTACCACCCCGGACCAGGGTGGACCTGGGAATACCAGCAATTAAGAGGTGGTTCCACGCTCCTCAAAACCTCCTGATCAGAGGCCTTTCTGTTGGATGTAATCTATCATCTGATCCAGGACGACCTGCTATCTAGTTAGATTCCTGATAAAATCCAAAGAAAAATCTGCAATGATGTTGGTCTTGACCTGGCATATCTGCTTCAGTCGCTTTCCCACCGCCGTAACGTAGCTCCTCAGTGTCTGTCCTATAAATGCATGGTAATTGCAAGGTCTCATCATTTTACAGTTGAAATAACTAGATGTAACCGTAAGTTCTATGCTAATGTTCACTTATTTTTACTTCTATCGCACTTCTCTTTGTAAAATTCCTTCTTAATTAATGCTTCTTGCTTCTGCCACCTTTGCATTTAAATTTTTGAAAATCAATGTCAATCTCTATCTTCCGTCTAAATTTTTGTTCTTTTATTGACTTTTCTTTAATGGTCATTCTCTTACAATCAGTAACCCCTTGCGTCCTAGTGGCTTTATTGCCTTTATCTATCATCTTTGTTCACATAATTCTCACTTTCTACTGACACCTGAATGGTGTGTTGTTCTACAATGAATGTCTCATTTCTATCGGATCTCGAATTTCAGAAATTAATGTGTGAATAATTTCCTGTTTATCATCAAGTAAACTACTTCAACACTTATCTGCTTTATCACATGTCCTTTTCCCTTATTATAGATAAGTTTATCTCACTACAAAAAATACCACATACAGTGTGTGTGTGTGTGGGGGGGGATATTCGTACACCGTGAATTTTTTTTATTTAACAGATTTTATAAAAGAATTTTATAACCAATACAACAGTGTATACCATGACATAATGCTGCAACATGCCAAAAGAATTCAGAAAAAATTGTTATATTAATGAAATTAAAGAATTTGGAGGCGAAAAAAGTATTCGTACAAAATTATAATATTTCTGAGATGAGGTATTATGTACAGTATTTACATTAGTCGGACTATTGTCCTCATCTTTGTCGCCATATTTGTCACAACGTTTCGGCCGTTGTACGCTCCGGCCTTCTTCAGGTGGTTCTCAAGGACACATGGCACAGTGGATAAAGGCGTTGGTTAGATCCAGTGACAGACCCAAAAGAAGGTGAGTTCAATTCCTGGTTAAGGCAGTGGAGAACTTTCAGAGGGAAAATTAGCAGGAGATAACTGATAACTGACATCCATCAAACATGGCATGTGGAACTAGAACAGTCTACCCCCAGTGATCGAAATAAAGGGTTCAGTTCGAAATTCCAACCACCTGAAGAAGGCCGGAGCGTACAACAGCCGAAACGTTGTGACAAATATGGCGACAAAGATGAGGACAATAGTCCGACTAATGTAAATACTGAAAATTATAATACCTATTTAATACTTTGTAGCATATCCCTTACTCAATTCAACAGAAATCAGTCTCTTTCTGTAGCTTTTAGTCAATGATTTGTAAGTTTTCGTTGGTAGTTTACGCCGTTCTTCTTTGCATATTCTCTTTAGGTCCAGGATGTTTTTTCGGAGTTCTTTTATTAACTTGAATTTTTAATAAACGCTACAAATTCTCTATTAGATTCAAGTCTGCAGACTGTGATGGCCATTCCAGTGTACTGACATTATTTTCAAAAAGACATTTTTCCGTCGATTTCGCAATATGTTTAGGGTCATTGTCTTGTTGCAGAACCCATTCATTTGGCAGAACAAACTTTACTAGTGACCCAAACAAATTAATCCAAAATATTTTGGCATATTATTGAATTCATTATATCATCTAATATCTTTAAATTGCTCGTACCATTATCAGAAAAATATCCCCAAAACATGATATTGTCACCACCAAATTTCACTGTTGGGATTGTTATTCTGTGCAAAGGCTGTGTCGTCTTTTCTCCAAACGTGAGTTCTTGAATTACGCAGAAATTGTTCAAGTTTAGCATCATTTGTTCATAAAATACTTTCCCAAAATGATTCAGTGTATTATGCTCACGAACAAATTTTAACCGGGTATTCCGATTTTACCTCAGTAGTAGTGGAATTTTTTTTTTTTTTTGAGAACGCGAAGTTAGTTGACTTCTACGAATTTCATTGCTTATTGTTCACTTCGTAACAATAATACCTGATGCCTTTAATTCTTCCTGTATTCATCTTCGAGTAGTCATTGGATTTTCTTGAATTCTGAGCTGAATTCTTCTCATTGATCTAGGTGGAGAAGGAGGCACGGTGGAGTAATGGTTAGCGGCTCGGATTGAGGAATCGGAGAGCCGATTTCGAATTCAAGTAGAATCCATTACGTTCACTTACGTGCTAATACTCTTGGAAATGGCATGAATCGTCTTCTCCCTCCTCACCAGCTATGGGCAAATAGCGGGATAGAGTGAGTTCTATAGCCTTGGATGGCAACTGGACTACCGCAGAAAGAAATGGCAACCTACTTCGGAAAAAACATCTGCCTCGTCGTTCATGTATCGAAAGCATGATTCACGCATGGCACATAACTGACTGACCCTTGGAAAAGGTATGAATCCTCTTCTTCCCCCAGCTGTGAGTAAATAGCCTTGGATGGCAAGTGGACTACCGCAGAAAGAAATGGCAACCTACTGCAGATACATGATCGACTAAGTATGTATCATGCATGACACATAACTGGCAGATCTGGGAGAGATCTTGCATGGTGCACCAGATCTCAATTTGTTCTCAACAGTTTTCACCTTGTTATACTTAGCAATAACGGAACGAATAGGAGTAATTAGTATATTCAGGATATCTGCTATTTTCCTATAGCTTTTGTCTTCCTTTCAATGTTTGATGATCAATTCTTTTTGTGAATTTGATAGTTCCTTGCCTTTCCACATGATGATAATTATTGTTGAAAAACGATTATAAGATGAGGAAAATAGAATATTATGAACTTTTGAATGTTCTAAATCGTTCCACGTAAAAATAATTTTAATTTGAAGAATTTATCTAGTGAAATGCTTACAAGGATTATAAAGGTAATTTAATCCTTTTATTTTTGTGATATTTTCAAAAATTGTTTAATATCTTTTCTACTCGAAATTTTATAAATAACACATTTTATAAATAAAATTTTCCCATTACTTTTTGCATATTAACCGAAAGCTATGAAGTGCTGTGGAAATATTGTATTAATTTGAAGAAAAAAATTATAAAGGTTCAAATATTCGGAATAATTCATGATTTTTTTTACTTAAAAACTTAAATAAAAACTGAATTATAATTATTCTAAATCAAATATCTTTCATGAAATATCATAATCTCTAACTCTCCAATAACTTAAGCGATTAGTGGAGCATAATTACATTGAACATGTACATTGTTTTTGTATTTTCAAGGGAAATGTGCAGTTGGGAAAACGAATTTATAGTAACTTGACTATCAAATTTAGTTCAAAAAAAGAAATCGTTTATTGAATAAGGATTTAGATATATACGTTAAGTGATAATTTAATTCCTAGAATAGCATGTGAAAGTGAAGGTTGTTTACGTATTCTCTGCTGGCTTCTGATACTGAAGAGGAGAGATGTTCACTGTCTCATGACAGAGCAACTATATTATTCTTCAAAAGACCTCTTTTCATATATGGTTACCAAAATTTTAAAATTTATTTTCACCTTTAAACGAAAATGGGTACATTGAACCGGCATAACAGCAAGCAATGTCGAACGCCTAAATATTGCTTACGAGCGTATGTCTGAAGCTTAACGTCGTGGCCTGCTGGAAGAGACATCATTTGAGAATAAAAATGCTGGAATTATAAGGTATTGAACAAAAATTTTTCAAATTCAATGTCTCTAATTTCCGTCTTTTACTTAATTTATATGTTTTGATGTCTTGATGTTTATGAATTCGATGATTGTGATATCAATTAAGCGATTGCGAAAAGTTCGTGACAGAGGGTTTCAGTGAACTGAATTTTCGTTCAAACTTTATAAAGATCATGGCCGAACTGCTGTTTTATAGAACCGACTGTCAAGAAGATGCTTCTTGATACCTAGAATTTTTCCCTGTCCAAGTCTAGGGTTAACCATTATTTTCGCACACTTGTCCCTATCAACCTTGCCTCTTACTCTGAAACCCTCTACTTCGAGTGGCTCTTTGTAAAGCATAAAAAATACAGATTATGCACTCTCTCGTATAAAACGCAATTACGGTCCATCCAGCATAGTTGCAGTACAAACCACAAGTAGGGCCCGTAGGTGTTGAACAAATATGAATATGCCTGAGAAGGTGTATAAAAGGATTGTATATATAAATAGCAGGCGGTTATGTTTGATAAAAGATTATCCATATTGATTTTTTTTTTTACTAAAAATATTTTTTATCTATTGTTTTTTTTGGGTTAAAATAATTTTTAATCTTACTAATATAAAGACCCCTTCCCGACCACCTAGGAAAAAAGTTTATTCACCCTAAGGTATTCTATTGATAATTATAAATTTGGATATAAATGAGATTCAGGAAAAAACTCTGTGCAAAAAAAAGTGACTCAGATATCGCATTCTAATGATTAAACTGGTAAATTTAAAGAGCTTTTGACAAAATATTGAAAACTATTTTACAATACACTCAGAACAATATTCTAGAGAATTCTAGAACAGCTTAAATTAAATCTAGAGTATTCCAGAATATTCTCATCTCATTATAAAAAAAACAGCTTGAAATAGCCACTCAAGTCACTAACCAGATGAAAGCGTACAAACACGCATCAGAACCACTTAAGGCATCTATTATTGCCCTCTCAAAAGAAGTCAAGTCCACGAGAAAAATTGCAGAAATTGCTATAACATCGCAATCGACTCTCTCTCGAGTGCTTAGGGCGCATAATGACGCCACTCCTGCTCCAAGGAAGGAAACAAGGGGACGAAGATTGATGATAGAACTGGCAGGGTAATCAAGAGAGAAGTTGCGAAGAATAGGACTATAACTAGCCAAAAAATTGCAGCCAGTCTAAGCGAAAAGCAAGGTGTTAGTCTTACCTCTTCAACAGTCCGTTGGTGGCTGTTAGAACAAGGCTACAAATCTTGTATATGAATGTTTAAGCCGCTAATAAGCAAAGCCAACAAAGCCAGACTTGAATGGGCTCACTATTACAAAAATTTCACCATAGAAAACTGGAAGAATGTTCTCTTCTCCGATGAAACGAAAGTTGAGATAAATTCAAAGGATAAGGTGAGTCAGTTTTATCGAACAGCACTAATATACACACACACATATATATATATATATATATGAAATGGCCGGTAGGTGATACGAGCTCAAGCACCGAGATTCATGCGTATATGACACTCTGATCATAATTATAGATCTGTAAAGGTCGTATATTCAGATGAGGAAAATAAGATGCAAATATTTTTATATAAGAGTCAGTACAGTTATACACTAAGATATCCATTGTTAGCCAGCACATTCTTTTTGCCAACATGTAAGGAAGCCTCTTTCAAATGACCTCTTTCAAATGGAAGATTAGTTGCAGTGGCTTTTTAGAACGTCATTCTTACAGCGGAAGCCTTGATCATTCAGGAAGTTCTGCAGAAAGGAGAAAAACAGTCAACCGGAAGGTGTTCCTGATTACATTGCCATTTTGAACGTTCTGATAATTTAGAATGTTCTGTAGGCAGCGGAAATGCAATATATATATATATATATATATATATATTGTTTCATTAAGACGGATTATATTTATAGGGTGTTTCATTAAGACGGATCAAAGTCACCCGTAAATAAATCAGTGTTATTGGTGAAAATTTTATTTCACTATTGGAAGTCCTGGTAATTATGTGTGAAAAATATCGCCCAAATGTCCGCCAAATCTGAAAGAAAGAGAGAAAAAAATCAATTAGACGCTTAAACTTAATTCACATTTAAAATCGGTCCAAGTTATTGGAACACCTTTGGCTCTCTCTCTCTCTCTCTATATATATATATATATATATATATATATATATATATATATATATATATATATATATATATATTTCACTGCCTGCCTAAATTTCCCAAGTGAATTGCTAAGTTTGCTTAAAAAAGTCAAGTTCACTGTATGCCCCTTTAATTTAAAAATTTAACATGTACATTTATAAATCTCCCATTCTTCCGTGTATTGAATATTGTTGCCATTCTTGTCTGTTACTCCTGCTGTGCATCTCAAGATTCTAGACAAAATCTTGAGAAGGGTCTGCAATACAATCGGTACTGACCAGGCATCTCGTCTCCAGTCACTTTCTAACCGATGTTACGTGGCGCCCTCTGCCTGTTCTCTAAATATTTTAATGGTAACTGTCTGACGAGCTTTGTTTCCTGGTGCCAACATTACATGAATTTAAGCGTGCTACTAGATTGGCAACTAGGTCTCACCGTTTTACTATTGAAATTAGATAGATGCAACCGTAATTTCTACTCATTTTTCTCGCACTTCCCACCTGTGGAACTCCCTTCTGATTTCTTGCTTCCCTATCAACTACAATCTTCATAAATTTAAATTCAATATCAATCGCCATCTTTTTGACACCTGTTCCTTTTTTTCCCCTTTCCTCAATCCTCCCTATTTTCAATCTTCTCTTTCACTTTCACTCCCTGTGACCCACCCAGCGTTCCAGTGCCATTATTGCCTTGCTTGGGGGTGAAATGAATATTTTTTTCCATTCGTCAATCTTCAATTTAATGTTTTATATACAAGTCTTTCGTACAATCGATGCCATTTTTCAGGCTTGACATCAAATTTTGGCATTGATAGTCATGTTTAAATTGAACAGTTTTCAATAAATGATAACTAATATGCTCTATCAAACAATAAAGTATAACGCTATTTCCCGCATTTTGTTCGTGTCTTCGGGAATGCAGTTTTCCACTGTAAAATCTAAATGCTGACTGTGGGAGCAACCACCTTCCATTCATGTGCAAACATAATATAAAGTTATGGAAATTAAATTAAAATCAAAGCAACGCCGAAGCTACAATACGACAGACTCCCGAATGTCCCAACTTGCGACGAGCAAACAAATATAAGCTGGATGAGACAGAAAATTCTAAGTGTAATACATTAAGAGAATCTCTAATAACGTCAGAAATCTAAATATTCCTAAAAAAGAAAAAACGAATGACGTATGGAATTCTCGACATTATACAAAAGAGACAGCAAACAATGCCAATGAATGGTACAAATATATATATATATATATATATATATATATATATATATATAATTATTTATTTAAAAATGATTCCAACGCTACATAAGAGTTCTCATGTTTCAAAACAAGAGCCGAAAACTTCAATATAATTATTTGAATTAAAGTACTAAGCTCTGTTCCATCTTCAAGCAATTTTTTTTGAATAGTTATTTATTCGTACGTTTGTACAAAATGTGGCACAAGGCCAAAAAGGGGGTTGGGGAAGGATGGTCTTTTTCTGTCTTAATTCTAAACTTAGCTAATCACAGACACGGACCCAAACATTCCAACAATAGTCCTATCACCAAAAATAACACATTCAAAACCTTTTCTTACTGCGTCCACCATAATACCTCAAATTCTCTATGAAATCCTAACTAGTCCCCATATGCACATTTCAAAGCCTGTGTGCATCGAGCGCTATTTTTTTAAAATAATAACAAAAATACTAAAGAATTTTGGATTATTTACCTAACGAGTTATTTCCTGTTTTCTATATATTACACACACACACACACACACATGATATATATATATATATATATATATATATATATATATATATATATGGTATAGAATATTAAACATTACGAACTAATGTGTATTGAGGCGAAAGTGAGATGTCTCAGCAAAAAAGTCTGTAGAGATAGAAAAATTGTTTCCGTTATAATCGTCATAATTTGCAGGACTTTCATCAATATCCCATGGTGGTCTGTATAAAGATCAAAGTCGATTCGGTATTAATATTTTCTGGAGCTAGGTGTGGTATTTGTTTCATTGAAGCTACATCGTATTTCGTTCTTTTATCCTTGACATTCTTCTTCGCAACTTGGCGATCATGGCTCTTTGCAATTTCCTCTCCTTTGTAACTCTTAATAAATTTTGTCTTTGCTGCGGAGTAAATACGACACCCGCGGTAACACAAATGAACTGGGCAAGACGCCTTAAATAAAGAACTCAAAATGAGTCAAGTGAAGTCCGGCGCAGTCTGTCTCAGGCTCGCGTCAATACAAGGCAAAGCCTCTGTCTTCGGACAGAGGGTAACAAGACCTCTGTTTTCGGGCGGAGGATTACTCAGTCGGGGCAGTGATGCGACCGGTAAATAACAGTCCGCTAGAGTCAGTCGAGAAGAATTTCTAGTGACTTCACGGCGTGTAACCTAAGCGGGACATAATCGCTAGTAGCGAGTTATAACAATCATTTATCTCTTCTAACCGCTGTTCTACCATCCATTTACTCAAGCTCGCTAGTTAGGTTTTGCACTGTTTTAGTCTGTCATGTGTGTATCAAATTTTCTAAGCCCTCTTTCCACATTATGTGCACTGAAGATTTCAACTAAAAATTCGTTCGGTCCATGATATTCTCAGCATCCTTGTGCAGAACCACATTTCTGTTGCTTCTAGACTTTTCGCTTCCAATATTACATAACAGTTCAGTACTCTTTTCTTTGTTTCTAACAACATCTTTCTCTTTCTTAATACTTTGCTTTTGAAAGGCATCTTTTGTTATCTCAATGCGTCACCGGATTCCAAAGTCGCACTTTCCGTCCATTGCTGAAATTCTTCCCAGATATTTACATTTTAGTACTTTTCGATTATGGTATCTCAATTTGTTATTTGCATGTTGGACATTTCCTTTTGCTAACAATCATGCATTGTTTTCTTGCAATTGAGGTTTAATCCTTCTCGACGTCCTGGTATGACGATAAATTATATCCGGGAGCAAGGCCTCTGATCAGGAGATTTTGAGGAACGTGGAGTCACCTCCTTCATTGCTGTTGTTCCTAAGTCCACCCTGACTCGGGGTGGTAACACCTGTTAGGGTCCCAGCTATGGGCAAATAGTTAACCCCAAAACTGGGATCAAAACACTATGAAAGTATAAAAAAATATATTTTTATGATAAAATTACCTGTAATGCATTTTTGATAGAAAAATCACTTGTAATATATTTGGCTCTTTACACAAATCCTCTTTCCAAAATAGGTCAATGAAATAACCCACTGAGATTGATATTCCGTAAAACAAGATAAACCAAACCAAACGTTTTTTCTCGCTTTCTTTCTCTAATTTCTGTAAAAGTTTCTTTTACTTTCCTTTCTATGTCTTTTATCAAAAGTGTATTATCTGTATATCTTATGTTAAGATTATGGCGGCCAATAATGAATCCTGGCTGGACTTTTCTCTCAGAATCGCCCCACTGTATAGGTTGAATAAGTCTGGTGAGAAGATACATCCTTGTCTCACATCTCTTTCTATTTTTGTATATTTACTGACTTCTTTGCTGTTATTATAAGTTCCAGATAATTCTCGTATCCTTCCCAAATATGTCAAGGTTACCTCACAGTTCTAAATAAGCATAAACGGTATATTTTTTTTCTTAATGGCGAAATAATGTTTATGATTGATAAAAGAAAAATATAGTTGGGCAAAAGACCTGCTAATCGATAGGGTACACGAAATCACAAAAGTGAATTATCATGATGAAAAAATGGGAAGGTACCTTAAAGATGCAACTAATATGCTGAAAGAAAGAGGTGGGGAAACCTACGATAGCTAAAAATATGGAAGACTTGAAATCTGAGTTAAGATAGACGCAAGGTGTACGTGTGCCTATATAATCCAGGATATTTAAACGAGCATAAATGTCCTGAATGAAACACTGATTGTTCAGTATTATTACTCGAGAACTGAAATCTTTGCTGTTAGATTCAGCGCCAGCTGTGACTATGTGTGTCTAACATTAAGTGTCTCAGATATCAATACGACTGGCCATCTGTCATTTTGATTATTTAAACAGAAAATGGCTGGGGTCAATAAACCAATCCAGTTCAGAAGAGAGAAATGACATTTTCTATCCGCCAATTTTTGTTTTTTAATCTTCGATGCATATATTCTATCTAAATAATTCTCTCTGTCTGTTTGTCTGAAATCCCCCTCTAAATCGGACCACACTTGCTTTACATAGACATAAAACACCTTTTTAAAATCGGGATGATCCCGGTATTGAAAATCTGCTCTTCATCTGATGCGTGAACCTTCGGCATTGGAATTTGTGCCCGGATGAGTATGGACCAATTAAACATTAAAATTTTAAAATAATTCAAAAAAAAAAAAAAAAAATTACTGACTTTAAATGTTTTTAAATGTTTTTAATTTTTGTTGAGTTTGATGTAACACAAAAAAATTGAATTTAAAATTTTTTATTTTAAATTCAGTTTAAAATATCTCACACTTTGTGAATTGAGGAAATCAATTTTATTTCTTCAAAATGCCAAGGAATCAGAATTAACACTTTGAGCCCTGACGCCGCTTTACTGGTGGTAGAGAAAAATGACATAATGCCCAGCCACCGTTTGAACGATGTGTAAACACTTGTAACTATTTCTATATCCACCGTGAAACATTACATACCATTTTATTCGTGAATTTTGATTCAGGAGCTCAGGCAGAAAGGTTAAAATTGTTCAGGAACGCAGGGCTCAAGGGTTTAAAGTGAGAGGTTTCATGACATGAAGATCTGAAGTTCCGCAAAGTTTGTGCTTTGAGGGACTCAATTTTCAGCCTGAATCGGACTTTCAGCCCCAATCGGTCTTTTGGCCTGAATCGGACTTTCAGCCCCAATCGGTCTTTTGGCCTGAATCGGACTTTCAGCCCCAATCGGTCTTTTGGCCGGAATTGGCCTTATAGCCCGAAATAGTGTTAAAGTGAAGTTTTGAAGTTCCATGGAGTGAATTAAGGCTTTCAAAATTGTTTCCTCAGGATCATCAATGCTGTTTTCTAAGTTAGACCAGTCCTCTTTAGTTTTGTGCTGGAGGCACAATTAGCCCTACGAATTAGTTATATACACGCTTAGGCGATCATGTATCTTTCGATACGTGATTGACGAGGCAGATTTTCCCGTAGTGGGTTGCCATTTCTTTCTGCGGTGGACCAGTTGCCATTCAAGACTATAGAACCCGGTCTGTCCTGCTATTTACCCATACTTGGGGGTGGGGCGGGGGAGAGAAGAGGATTCATACCTTTCCCAAGAGTATTAGCACGTAAGTGAGTGTAAGGGATTCGACTGGAATTCGAACTCTGCTCTCCGAGTCGCTATCCATTACTCCACCGTGCATCCAGAACCTATCTACTCCTATTGGGGAGGAGGTTGCACTGATTAGTCAGTTATATACCATGCGTGATACATGCTTAGCGATTATGTATCTTTCGATACATAGCTGATAAAAGTGAGATTTTTTTCCCGCAGTAGGTTGCCATTTCTTTCTGGGGTAAACCAGTTGCTATGCAACTCTGAGAACCCGGTCTATCCTGCCATTTACCGATAGCTGGAGTGGAGAAGAGGATTTATACCTTTCCCAAGGGTATTAGCATATAATGGATTCGACTGGAATTCGAACTCTGCTCTCCCATTCCTTAATCCGAGCCGCTATCCATTACTCCACCGGTAGTTAGTTTAAAAGTCCTCGCGGAGTGCGGCTTTTAAGATGGTGATTATCAAAGAAATGTTGGATTAAACACAGTATCAAAAAGAGATTATATTGAAAAAATGAATGTGCAAAATAATTAGACATGATAAAACATGTAGTTTTCAAGAAAGGTATATTTATGGATAAATGCACTTAATATTAGGGATAGCGCGTAACTAATTAGTTTGGAAAAATGAAATACAACCAGTAAATCAAATAATAAAGTTAAAAAAAAAAAAAACGCTTTCAGGTCACATGTGCGATTTTATGACCCTACTTCCGAAAAGAAGAACGGGATCGTCCGGACGTGTTTTAACAGCCCTTCTCATGAAGTAGAGATATGGTCATAACCTACTCAGCGCGAGGCTAGCAAGAGCTCCACCATCTTTACCCGTGTTCTTATCCTTACTCCCCATAAATTATTTCTGAACGAAAAAGAAAAGCAGACATACTCAAGAGACATTTAACTTTGTTTCAATAAACTTAAAAAACAAAAACAAACCACAACCCTGTTAACTTCCAGAAATATAAAATAGAAGAGTGGACACTGAGGTCATCACAGAGCGGCGACAGTCTTTCATGCGTGAACGCGATCTTCAGGCCAAGTGTGTTGTGTTTTGGCTAGAATATTTATATATGCTGCTTATTAGTGCAGTATGGGTAGCAAAATGAGTCGTATCATTCTAATGGTTATTGGGTTATTATTCTAGAGGCTACGGAGTAGAATAACCACAATACGCATGACCTAAGGATTGCATTCAGGCGTAACTGTCGCCATTCGGTGTTGATGTCAGTCTACTTATATATGATATAAAGGATCAACACTGCATCATGAAAATCAGTTTTACTCTTCAGTGCGATCTTAGGGAAAATATCTATAAACGTTCTCCAATATTGTGCAATCTTTCTCTACAAATATAGCAAATTCTCTCAGTCGTTTGACACACACACACACACACACACACACACACACACACAGTCAGGTGTGGGGGTGGCAAAATGAATAGCGGAATGATAAATCGAAAGGCTAATTTCGAATTCAAGTCTGGTTCGTTGCATTCACAAGTGCAAAAAACCCTTGAGAAAGGTATGAATCCATCTCCCCTCCTCTTGCTATGGATTAACTAGGAATGTATATGAAATAATCATTGTTAGGCTCCAGCAATCAAGGCAGGCTTCTCTCCCCCTTCAGGTGTCACTTTTCGGACCAACTCATTTTTTACATGACATAAATTTTGTAAATTAAGATCATTTATATAATATTTATGTGTTATGGGGTCCACCCCTTTTTCATACAATTGGACTCGACCAGTGTGTACTTGTACTGCTGCCGGTATATACCCAGAGTCAGAGTAGACAGTGATTGCATTGGAGGTAGAGTAATAGTGTGAAGAACCGCTTGTAGAAGTCACAGTTGCGGGCATGTAGACTCTAATGAAGTATTCCTTGAGACTGAATTTAGCACTAGACTGTATGTATATTATTATTTGTACTAACAAACCGTGTTTCTGGATCTACTAATCGTATTACCAATTGTATTATTGTGTAAATACATTTATTTGTTTCCTGCGTTTGTCATTCATTGGAGACCGGATTTCATCTCGGAATCCACAACACTATGCCAATGATACAATAATGTGCACCTCCAAAAACTCGTGATGACCCGAGATTGGCAGCTGATCATCCATCCGATCTAGATCTAATGTCTCAGCGAGGGAAAAATACCGACTGGTTACATTCAATGCCTCGAAAACCAAACTAGTTGCCGATCGGACCCCAAACTAGCACTATTCACGATGAATGCATGTTCCCTCGGCTAGTCCTTGTGCCTGGAGAGACTAACTCACACCAGACCTTAAGTGGAACTCGTACATACATCGCTAAATATGCTGGTAACATGGTCAGCTCCCCCGTTTTTGTTTTTTTTTTTAGTTTGATAGTGACAGATATCATTTATGTCCGTTCAGATAAAGAGACGACTGAATGAGAAAATCTCATCTTCAATTGCCAACAGTAAAAAGTAAGTACATAAAACTTGTACAACGACTGATTATACAAGAGCGGAGCGTCAAAAAAAGTCCTCATCAGATGATGAATGGTTGGTTTAAGACTGAAGAAATTGCCAAAAGTTCTTATCTCACTCCAAGCAAGGCAATAAAACCACTAAGACAGAAGTAGCTAATCGGTGTGAAAATACGAGAAAAAGAAAAATATTAACGAGAAAGAACAGGAATTAAGTCAGAAGACATCTATTGATATGCTATTGCTTGCCCCAATTAACAACAGACTATAGGTCTTTTTTTTTTTTTTTAGATCAGCTGCCAATTTGACCTTATGGAACTGATCAGACTTACTATTGAGACAGGAGTAAATGGTTGTGTCATCAGAATAGATGTGAAGTTGAGAACTGATGACATCAGGAAGGTCATTGATGAAAATTAGAGTAGGTCAAAGGCGGATTAGTACAAAATGATCTAGAAGAGTGGACATTCATGACAACTTTCATTTCGCGATGTGATAAGACAGACTGAATCGGTTCACAATTTCGTCCGGAAATACCATAATCTTTCAACTTGTGAAGAATGGTATGCCAAACACTGTCAAACGCTTTTAAGATGTCCAAAGCAACGATTCATAGACGCTTTCAGCAATAATCGTTAATACATTAGCAGTTGACCTAGAGGAGCGAAAGCCATATTGCGATATGAGATGTTTTACCAATTCAGAGTTTATGAGGGCCTCTTGTAGTTTAACAAAAAGAAGGAAGAAGACGAACAGGTGGTTCGTTTGACTTCTTAAAGAAAGAGGCATTTATTTTATAGTTTAGAGAAACCGGGGGCCCGTTCGGAAGCACATTTCTTAAGGATTATTACAGGGATACAATCTGGTTCGCAGGCTTTATGGGGGATCCAGATTAGTGATTATAACAAACTATGAAAGGAGTTATCTACCTATCATTCAACAAAGACTCAGTTCTAAGTGGAAAGTCAGTCAACGGTACTCCAGATGAGTCAAGAGTAGAGTTTGAAGAGAATTTACGGACAAAAGAGTCTCCCTTATCAGAAGAATATGTTAACACCTCAAACTGATTGGAGGTTAAAAAACTTACTGTTATTTAATGAACTACTAGCAGTATAACCCGTCTTTGACCGGGTGTTTCAGCAGTTTAAGTTTAAAGTCAGCCCACCCGAAAATCAATATTAGTAACAACATTTGGGTGCAACTGAGGCACATCTCCAAATGGGTGGTAGCAATTTGAATGTTCTCAGTCTTGCAAGGAAGGAACCTCTTCCATGGACCGTCATAATAATAATATACGATAATTTTTATTTATAATATATATTTTATAATTCTAATAATCTTTTCAGTTAGATTTCAACGGTGACAAAACTAACCTGGCCGTGCGTCTTGAAATGGACCTCCAATCGGTTGTTAATTGGGGCAAGAATTGGCTGGTCAACTTTAACGCCTCAAAAACTAAACTACTCTCTATTAATCACCATAGAGATCCTTCCCACCCCCACCCCCCATTAGAATGTCTGATAGTCAAACTTCTTGAGGGCAACTCCCTGCGTCTGCTCGGTCTCACGTTGACTGCTGACCTGAGATGGAACAAATACATTAAGTCAATTGCTTCTTCCACCGCGAGGAAAGTTGGCTGTCTGTGCCGCGCCAGGAAATTTTTCTCCCCGGAATCGATACTTCAAATATACAAATCAACCATTCGCCCTTGCATGGAGTATTGCTGCCGTATATGGTCTGGGGCATCTTTTGTTTACCTCGGAGTTCTTGACAAAATCCAGAGACAGATATGTAATATAATTGGCTCTGATCTGGCGTCTACAGTCACTCTCTCACAGACGCGCCGTCGCCTCTCTCTGTCTTTTCTACAAATACTTTCATGGTAATTGCTCCGATGAGCTGTTTTCACTGGTTCCCAGACTCCATGAATTCAAGCGCCCTACGAGGCTGGCATCTCGCTCTCACCCTTTCACTGTAGAAACTTTTACATGTAGCCGTCTCTTCTACTCCAATAGCTTCATACCTCGCACCTCTCGCCTTTGGAACACCCTTCCCAATTACTGTTTCCCTGAGAGCTATAATCTCCAACTATTCAAATGTAATGTCAATCGACGCCTCCAGTTACCTTGATCTACCCACTATCCTTCTCCTCATCCTTTCTTCTATCACTCCTATCTGCTCTCGCTCCAAATCTTCTGCAACCCCCTGCATCCTAGTGGCTTCACGCCTTGCTCGGGGCGTAATGCTTAAAAAAAAATTGTATATATTTTTTTTTATATCAATCAATCATAATAGCAAGCATTTCGATATATGAATTTGCCTTTTCAATTAAAGGATGCCAAAGTGTAAAAAATCAGGTTTTTGGTTTTTTTAATTCAAGGTTATTTGATTTTTTAAAATTTAGTGACTTAAAACCGGCACTGAAAATTTAATGTCAAACAAAAAATTTCATCGAAATCGGATGAAAACTTTTTTTCAACGCATAAACAACATCCGATCACACACACACACACACACACAATTTTTTGAGAATTATAGATATAGATTACAAATACTTAAAGTAGTTACAAGAGCCAAAATGTTTTTAATTAATTCAGTAAAATATATAGTTCATTTTTTTTACATGTTAACTTTTTGATCACACGTTTAATTTAAAATTTCCTATCAAATTATATAATGTCCTTGTATATATATATATATATATATATTGTATTTATATATAAATATATTTTCAATAAAAACATACCAATATTTAAGGTTCTATGTAATATTTTAAAATAACTACTATAAATTTAATGTCTCTTTTCATTTTAATCATTTCACCAAAGGTTAAAATGAAAAAAATTCCATCAATTTTGACGTCATCTCCACATATGTAAAATTAACCGAAGTCGACAGGGAGAATAAGACATCTGGGATGTTAGATATTCTTTGCATTCAATTTCTTATTTTTAGCGTATAGACGGCGCTGGCAAAGTCTGACGTCGCTTAAACTTAAGAAAATCATCCCCTATACTTTAGATATAGATGGGTAAGGGTGAGGAGAAACCTTTAATCTTAAATTCAAAAATCCGAACAAACCATAATTACGGGTTAATATATATATGTCTTTCTTTAACGTGCGAATTTTTCCCATATTAACAGTAGTCGCAAAAAAATCGCAAGTATTATAAATGAGATTGCATCTCTCGTTTTTTTCTAGGCAACGCCTACGTTTACATGGATTCTTTTAAATAATGCAATGCGAGATTAAGAATGACCAGTTGTTTTATCATTATAGAAACCACCAATCAAGTTAAAGTTGAAGTTACTGGACATTGATCATCAGTTCATTGACAATTCTGCTCGACAAGACAAAACTTTTTTGAATACTAATATAGCAGAGTTCAAGTTTTTTTTTTTTTTGAGCTTCTCAAACAAAGACAAGCGAAGGTGACATCGACAGAGTGGGCCAGGTTCAGGAGTCCGCCATATTAATCAGCGATCACCTCACGGTTATTGGGATTTTAAACGAACATTTTTAAAAAACAAAAGAATAAAACAAGGATTCAAAAAAAAAAATTCGAAAAGTAAACTTTTTCCACAGTCGTCCAAAAATATCTAAGGGAATTGCAAACTCTTATGAAACAACAAAACGTCGATTCCTATTTTAAGTTTTTTCAGTCCTTTCCCATAATTATATAATTTTTCCTGGTCTGCCGCAGTTTCTTTCTATAACAGAAATTGCCTTTCGAAGAGCCAAATTCTCCCCCACACATATAAACGACTTTCATATTTCTAAATTCCTTCATTGAAATTTTATTTATTTTTTATATATTGTTCATCCATAGCTGGAGGAAAATAAGAAATAAATTAATTACCTTTCTCAGTTAATTCTAAACTTAATACTAGTTCCAACATATACCCAAACATTTTTTAATTTCCAATTATAAAAAAGATATCCTTTTCCTTTCTTACTACGGTTATAAATCCATATTTCAAGTTCTCTTAATCCAGGCTTATTCCTTTTACAATGAGGACTCTCTGGGGGGTTGTAAAACAACAAATTTTAAAACTCCCCAAATGAATATTATAGATACAAAATAATCCTAAAATGAGAAAAACAAAACAATGTGGAAACAATAAACACCACCACATTTATTATCTGGCAGAAACATCAGTTAACCGGACAAGAAATCAAAATAATACTATGAAAAAAATGAGTCTGGGACATTCAAATGTCGATCAAATATTCACAAATGGCATCCGACAGAAGGTTAAGAAAAGAATAAGTAAAATGTATACATTCTGAAATGAAAAGGCGCCTCGCATCCAATACAGAGAACTAAATCACTGACCACCTAACGAGGAGTTTGGGTATCTAAATTTTTTGTTGAGGGACAAAAATGTAACTTACTATTTGGCCTGAAAAGGAAAAGCTACAATTAAATAGATAAAAGACGTTTTATAAACTGCCTGTCCGCAAAAAAAATTGTTCAATAGTATTCTTCCAAGGGTTTTTCCTGATGCCCCATTTTAGGAAAAAAGTGGTGCCACTCAATCATTTTCATTTAGTACGATGAGATGTGCTGTCCGAAAATAAACCCATTGCGTCACAACCGAAAAAAAAAAATATTTTATGACCGGTCATTCATAGTATCTTGCAAAAACCGGCTTACTATTTCAAGGTGAGCTTAAATTTTATTTTGAATTATTATTCCATGATTAAAATGATCAAAACACTATTACAAATAACTTTCATTCAAATATTTTATAAGGACCCTTTCAGGCATTCATTATTAAATCGTTGAAATTGATATCATTTATTGATTCGTTTTTTTTTTTTTTTTTTTTTACATTTTTTTATTTAAACGCAGAAAATTCATTTTTTCGATTGTTCAGAATTTTCTTTTAGATACTTCAATAATTGATCCAAAATTTTAATATGTAATAATCAAAACTTATTAAACCAGATTTGAATTCATATATATATATATATTATATAAATAATATAATATAATGTAGCTATAAAATGCAAGTTTCTTCACCTATTTTTATAAATCCAATGTGAAATTACATCAATTGGTTTGCTTCCTTTCTTAACTGAACGACGATAGTCGATTAAAATAATACAGTTTCGAACATCATATAAACGATGGACGCCATGATCTTTTCGACGCAAAGAGACCATCTTCAATTCAAATTTAATCTTCCTTCATGTGAATTGCAAGCCAATTTCTGAATATTTAAATATTAAATATTACAAATATACAACTAGAATTTTTGCAAAAGTTTTCATGGCCTTAAAAATCGGTTGGGAAACACTGTTTAGAATGGTGAATTAATGCTAATTATAATTGTTAATTATTTTATTATAATTATTTTTAACACGATAATTAACTTTCATTCATTTTTTATGGCCACGAGCAAGTGACAATATAATTATTTTTTTTCTTCATGTATTATCTTTATGGATACGACGACACATTAACGTCCGAATTTAAAAAAAAAAATGTTTTTTTTTTTCTTCTAATAACAATGTGTGATTGTCGGATCTCAAAAGTCAAGTTTTGTCATCCCGTGATGAACATTATGGAAGGAAGTAATAAGATGACTGTTGCATGTTCAGCTAACACGTACGCACAAAAGGTCACTTATCGAATTACATAGGAAAAGCAGAGTTCGCTTGTTAGACTTTTATTTCGAGAATATATCTATATATACGTCACTTCACTGCATCGTGCGTTTTTAATATATTTCTAACACAATATATATTTCCAATTTAATTTATTTATTTTAATCGGTATCAACCTCATGTTCTCAGAAACCCTCTAAGACACAATGGGTTGAACATTTTGTGTGATAAGAATCTCTGAAACATTAATAATGATCGGTAAGAAAAAGAGAATCGGGGGATAGCGATTGAATTTTCTCTTTTGCGATTTAGCGAAGATTAAAGACAAATGGAAATCATGAAACCGGAGGACGAACTCTATGTGTTAGACAGCTTTGAATAAATAAAAAAAAAAAAATGAACTTAGAGCTACATCTAGCCCGCTTTAATAAATCATGAGATCTCGACGGCTTCGAACAAGTCTAGATACCATATCTAAAAATTACCATGGTGAGGTTTTCTAGAAACCATCACATAGAACCAACCTGATCATTTTGAAAAGTATAGGGAAACCGAGCTGCCAGATCAAATATCAAAATAACAAGAAAATTAATCATTTCTTATATTTTCATTTTAAATAAACTTTAAAATCACAATAATAAACTCCGCAATTGAATAGTCTCATATTTATATTTGACGATCATTGATTTTGTTAATTTTTTTTAATCATTGTCTTTTAAACCTCATTTTTTTTTTTTTTATTTTGTTTTTTAACCGTCTTTATAATATTTATCCACATATTGGTTGGTGTTTAAAATATTTTTATTTAATTTTAAATAATATCTAAAGAACTATATGCAAAGTTATCAGTCAAGTATCTGGCAATTTATTCCTTTGAAGAACTTGTATATAATAGAACTAAGCTGCCTTTTCTAAAAAACAAAATCAAATCGTTCGTCTGTAACTCTTCAAAAACGTGTTGTTTTTTATTCATCTGAGTGACAATGAATTCTACCCCCTACCAGCATGACTGATACTAACCACTAAGAGAATGACCCCTTTCGCCTTCTCGAGCTAACATTATCGTCTGACATTAAGTGGAAGACTATATTGAATCCATCACTAATTTTGCTGTTAAGTTGGTTCCATGTGTAGTGCCAGACAATTCTTCCATACTTTGAATATAGATTTCATGGTAATTATTCGCATGAGCTCTTCACTATGATACCTAGACTTTATAAATTTAAGCACCGTATCTGATTAGCAACAATGTCTCACCAATTTACAGATGAATTGGGGCTAGATGTAACCGTAAGTTCTATGCTGACAGTTCCTTTTCTCGCTTGTGGAACTCTTTTCTGGCTCAATGTTTTCCAGTTAATTTTGATCTTTAAAAATTTAAATATTATGTCAATCGTTATCTACTGTCTTCCTGATTACTCCTGTATTGTTCATTAATAATGTTTCTCTTTTTTATTCTTTCACACTACGCAACCCTCTTTGGTTTTAGTGGCTTTACTTTCTTTCATGGGGTGAAATAATTAAAAAAAAAACAAAAAACAATTCTTTATGTTACTACGTATGTAATAAATCTATAACTTCCCGCAGTCAGACCCAGTAATTTTGACTGGTATCACTCCACGGTTTAAGATTGTAGAAATATCAGAGATGGGTCCATACAGCTGTGATTTTAATTGGATTTTATCCCCCAAGAGATGTTAAGTATAGCTCTCAGCATCCGAGTGTAGGTTCCATCAAGCTTAGACTCCACGGTTTAAGATTGTAGAAATATCAATGCCGTCCAAACAGTGTAGGTTTTATCCAAGAGATGTTAAGTATAGCAGCATCCGAGTAACGGTTCCATCAAGTCTTAACGGTTTATTTAGTGTTGTTTAGTTAACCGTGAATAAAAAGGATGCAATCTGAACATGTGATCTCTCGGACAACCTCAAACGGAACTTTTTTTTTTTCGTGCCACTATAATGTCGGTTTTAATGTATGCCCTATATATTCACCATGGACCATTTTATTCAAGGCAGCCCAGGCTTTAATTCTTATTTTCACATACTTTTCAATAGAATTTATTACGCTTACTTGGTATGTAAAAGATTCGACAGATTTTATTGATTCATCTGAAACAGTTTGTATTTAGACCAAGGGTCGGCATTTTGACCGGCCCGCGAGCCTGATTACCAATGACTTTATTTTTAACGAGGCTTTCGAATTAGACTATCTGCCAGTTATCTTTCATGAGACTTATTTTACCAAGTTGCGTTGCCTACGTTTAATGTCAAATAATGGATACATATTTGTTATGACGCTTGGCTACATTAAAAGATAACAGAAGCGAAAGGAACGATAAAGTGAAAGAGGCCAGGGAGGGACTGACATCCGAGGTAGCAGAAATCTAAAAATAAGTTAAACATACGCTCATTATACATACATGCCTCATGGATGTGTGGATGATACCGCATGTATACGTACGTAAGTTTATATGTTTGCAACTATTTGTACTCGTATGTATGGGTATTTGATGTGTGTTGTGTTTTGTGTGTTGATGTGTGTGTGTGGTTCGTTTGTGGAACAATTTTCAAGAATTTTCAATAAGTTTCAAACCGACACGTTATAATTTCATCCATTTCACTTCGGTTGATTTTTTTTTCACTTTGAAGTATTTTGATGTTCCTTGAGGAAAAGTAATTTTTGTTAGGTTTTTTTTTAATTTTAGATTTTCTTTTTGTTTTTCTGATTTCTCAATGTTTATTTTCATTATGTTTTTAAATATTTAGGTTGACAGGGGTCTGCATATGTAATTTTCCTTAATTTTTTCATTAATGGCCTTCGTCCGGCCCGCGACCCGTCATTATAACACGATCCGTCCCGCGGGGTCGAATCAGTTGCCGACCCCTGATTTATGACAAGACGGTAAATTGCGGTTAAAATGTTTCAGAAAATGAATGGCATCACAAAGTGAAAAACATACACACGTGAAATGAGAGGAAAAATGTCATGACTTCATTTTCGTTCAAAAAACTGGTATCGCCACCTCAATAAATTAGACATTTATAATTTTTTCGGAAAGTAGTCTGTGATGAATAAACATAACTTATACGTTTTATTCTAAACCTTTGGTTAAATATTTTTAGTTCTGCCATTAAATTAAATATACATGCACACACGAATATATACAGAGACACAGAGTTTGAATTAAATTCAAATAAGCAACGCTGTCTAGAGGATTAACTTCCGTTTATGTGTGACAACAAGCACTGGATAACAAAAAGTGTATAGCGTCCCTTTGAAGTCATTTTATGACTCCGTGTGTATTACAATTGAATATATTTTCCCTTAGTTTTAGGATTAGAAATGGACAATTTGGATTTTGAATTTGATCACCCTGCCGTCAGCGAAGCGAGGCGTACCGAAAGAGTATGAAGATAAAATGAGTGATAAATTACATTTTACTGATAAAGGGGATGATATTAGTAGAAGTAATTTTAAAAGAAGTTGCGAAATATTTTAGAATCATTTTTATGTAAGCTACTTGTAAAGGAAAGAGAAATGAAATAAAATTTCACATTGTAGTCGTGTTTCACAGCCAATGGAAAGAAAAATGTGGCGAATGCCAAAATCTAACCAAAACATGATTCAAATGAAACAAAATAATGAGAAATCAGAGTAAAAATAAAAAAAAATGAAATAAAAACCAAGCTAAAACTCACGGGAAAATGCATAAAAATAAGAGAGATAAAAATATATTTATCTTTTTTGTGGTTGTTTTATCTTGTTAGAAATGCTTCCGAATATAGAAGCAGATAGTCAATCTGAATGTGATCTGCATACGGCGTCTGCAAACTTTACATACCTTACGGGCGACTGATCAAAGTACAATAAGGCGTAAGTTGAATGACGGTGAGGTAAAGAGATTACCTGCTGAGTAAAGCGGGTTGTTGTTTTGCAGAAAATAGATCCGCCATTGGCAACTAAGCCGTTCCCGGCATCACGTGTTGAGAATGATAATGAAACGAGTAATAAATCTCCGACCGTTTAACTCGGCGCTTATTCATAGAGATTCAAAAGAAAAAATGGAAATGCATCATTATGTTTGTAACCTACGAATTAATATATACATATATAAAGAAATAAATAGATATATCTGATGGGTGCTGACCAGTTCAGGGGCCACGAAAATTGACATAAATTGATAAAATGTCCAAAGAGACCTAACGGGTCTAGTTTTAAATGCAGAGGAATGTTAAGTATATTGACACACAAACATATATTTATCAACTTCATATATTCACGTTTGCATGAAGTTTTTTTTTAATAATTCCTTTATATATTATTCAATGCGAATAATTATCTTGCTTTCCGCGTGTAATTTTAGTATAAATTATTTTCTGGACACATTCGACTATCACCAACTATCAGGTTGGAAGGAAAATTCTCGCATTTCGAAAAACTGAATTTATTTAGAAACCACCACAAATTTCCTTGAAACCAATTATTTTCGAAAAATATTTAGTGTGTTAAAATCTGTAAGTCGATATGTATACACTGCGTTTTTTGGTGACTTTAATTTTGAAAATAGACGTTAGTTTTACTAATTTGAAATTAAGACAAGAAGGAAGAAGCACTGAAGGTAGATTTTTTACTAAATAAAGAGATTGGTATACGTGAGTAAGAAGAGAAGGTAATAAGTGCATGTTAGGAGGATATGTAAGATAGATAAGAGTTATTTCTAGACTTCTCGTGGTTGAGATTGTAATGACCTGGAGAGCATCCTGTAAGGATTTTGTTCCACATTGCAGCGTTATTTGGGAAGAAGCAGCCAGAGTAGAAATTCCTTCTTACTAATTGAATACAAAGAGTGACGATGGTATCAGTACATATTTTAAAGCGGATATTCGCTGTAAAGTTTAAAACTAGTGGAACTAAGGGTTATGACTCGTCAGAACATTTTCTGAGTCGATAACTTGTAACGGGAAGGAAGTGAAAAAAAAACATTACTAAAAGCTAAAAACGACAAAAAGTTATGAAAAGTCATAATCACACATGTCATGAAGGGATACGTCTTATAGCAATAGATTATTGCGTTATTTAATTAAGCCTATTGTCATACATTAGGATTTTTCAATATTTCAGGTTTAAAACCTATGCTATATGCATGAGTTTCTATATAAAAATAACGTATCTAATGATTCCATGGATGCATAATCTATTGCGACTGCAACGGACAATGAAACCCGAAAACAACACAGAAAGAAGACATTAAAAAAAAATCACAATCGGCAAAAACATACGTAAAAAGTTTACATGATGTAAATTTCAACCCCCAATGCATTTTATAGTAATCAGCTAGGGAAGCCACACGGCAACCCACTTAACTTACTTTCTCAACCCAGCCACCGAACATAATGGATTAACTCTGAAAATCCATCAGCCATAGATTATCCACCTATTCTTCTGATGAAAAGGATTTTAACGAAGCCAAAAATTATGATACGGTACTAAAATAATATTTAACAAAACTACCATTCACACCAAACGAAAGCAAAAAATTCAACAAGCATGGAACTACTAAATTATTCGAATCCAAATTAATCTTTATCCAAGATAAACAAGTCCAGGAGGTCCCACGCCACGCTGAGTCCAAGGATCCAATGGAAACGTCAAAGTAATCATTAGAATTGTTTTTAGCCCATTGTTCTTTGTTGTAAAATAGGACGGATCGTTTAAAGTCTATAATTATATCCATTTCACTATTAGTTGAAATATCGTAATATTCCTTAGCAAATTCTAAGGTAAAGATGTCCTTGGAGATAGATAATTAATAGCCCACTATGTACAAATGAACAGTTCTTCTTATCCCGATTTTGTTTGAACCAGTCGATGACATCTTTGGTACAGATCCACTGAAGAAATTCGAGGCGGTTTTTAAATTGTTTGTTAACCTTTTCACGTATAACCTTGCCAATTCACCCTATTTCGGGCCTGTTGGGTTGATCAGTCTAGTCGAGTGATGGTTTACAAAATTGGGTTTATAATTCTTGAGTATGTGTAGGATTCTTTGGTGCACAATTTGCTCACTCTAACGCTATAACGTTTTAGGTTTTCATGAATGGTTTTACTGACATTATTTATTTTATCCACTAGTTTAATAGTCGTGGCGTATATTTTCTTTCTTATTTTTATTTTTTGTAATTCTTAGTCAAATTGTTTATAACTAGATTCTCGTATTGTATTCGACGTAGTTTGTGAAAATTTGCCATTTTATCCGATTAAACGAAAATTTTATCGGACTTATTACTATCCATAATGATGCTGTCTAGATTGTTTTGAACAGTGTATTGTATTTGTGGAAAGCGATTTCTTTAATAATGGCTAATAGGTTGTTTTCAACGCCATATAACTGCTCTATGTGAGGTACCATCTTTAAACATTTAAAACCGTAATAATTCAGCTTTTTGGAATAATTATGAACAAATAGATAGAAGTAAGCTCTCCACTTCATTCATCGAAGAAGGTATTCGGTTTGTAAGACTAATTTCTCGAAATAATCCCGTTTGTTTGGATTAGGGATGTTTTTCAAAGATATTCCGAAATTATTTTCATACATGTTTGCGAAAGTAATATCAATGTCAAAGACAAAGGAGAACGTCAGTGATGAATGTCCGAATACATATAAGGAAAGAATACATATAAGGAAAGAATACATATAAGGAAAGAATACATATAAGGAAAGAATACATATATAAGGAAAGAATACATATAAGGAAAGAATACATATAAGGAAAGAATACATATATAAGGAAAGAATACATATATAAGGAAAGAATACATATATAAGGAAAGAATACATATAAGGAAAGAATACATATATAAGAAAAAATACATATATAAGAAAGAATACATATATAGGAAAGAATACATATAAGGAAAGAATACATATATAATATATAGGAAAAGAATACATATATAAAAGAAAGAATACATATAAGGAAATAAGAATACATATATAAGGAAAAGAATACATATATAAAGAATATATAAAGGAAAGAATACATATAAGGAAAGAATACATATAAGAAAGAATACATATATAAGGAAAGAATACATATATAAGAAAAGAATACATATATAAGGATAGAATACATATAAGGAAAGAATACATATATAAGGAAAGAATACATATAAGGAAAGAATACATATAAGGAAAAACAATACATATATAAGGAAAAGAATACATATAAGGAAAATAATACATATATAAGGAAAAGAATACATATAAGGAAAGAATACATATAAGGAAAGAATACATATATAAGGAAAGAATACATATAAGGAAAGAATACATATAAGGAAAGAATACATATAAGAAAAGAATACATATAAGAAAGAATATACATATAAGGAAAGAATACAATAAAAGAAAGAATACATATAAGGAAAGGAAAGAATACATATAAGGAAAGAATACATATAAGGAAAGAATACATATAAGGAAAGAATACATATAAAAAGAAAGAATATATAAGGAAAAGAATACATATAAGGAAAGAATACATATAAGGAAAAATACATATAAGGAAAAGAATACATATAAGGAAAGAATACATATAAAGGAAAAAGAATACATATAAGGAAAGAATACATATATAAGGAAAGAATACATATAAGGAAAGAATACATATATAAAGGAAAAGAATACATATAAAGAAAAAATACATATAAGGAAAGAAACATAATAAAGAATACATATAAGAAAAATACATATAAGAAAAGAATACATATAAGGAAAGAATATAAGGAAAGAATATATAAGAAAATACATATATAAAAAAAGAATACATATAAGGAAAAGAATATATAAGGAAAGAATACATATAAGGAAAGAATACATATAAGGAAAGAATACATATAAGGA